>OVBI01001071.1:1232-43497 GCA_900406495.1 Sisymbrium altissimum | reverse complement strand
TAGACAGAGAAGAAGGTGTTTAAGAATTTTTGTGAAAGGTGAGAAGATGAAGTGATAGTAGAAATACCGGCTGAAAGTGGCTCTGATACCACATGATGAGTCGGAAGCCAGGAAAAGCTTTCAGCCTGGTGCGTGATAGTGTTGGTCGGAAGTTACTAACTCCACGGACCGATGGATTGTAGGGTCGCACTGAAGTTGCGGATTGCCCCAGATATTCCCAAGTCTCCAAGTATCTAGATATGACTCACTAGAACTACTTAGGAGAGATTTGCCGAATTGAAATAACCTTCAAATTAGCAGAAAGAACACATTGAACAAAGAAGTTTCAAGCTCTGAATTTTTTTGTCAAAAGAAGTCTGAATATTATTAAGGCCACGGCCAAATACTTATATAACTAGTTTGCATGGGGGAATTTAAAGAAAATAAATGTTTTTAGGCAAAAGAGAGCCATGCAAGAAAAGAGAGCATGCAAACAATAAATGGAAGGTTTAAATTTGAAGTGGCGCGTATGGGGAAGAAAACGACGCTTCAAATTCCGTCCAGGTTCATTCGTGATGTTTGGCTTGGGCAGTCCGGGACGCGAATGCAGCAAACAGTCGGAGTCTCGGTCATAATGAAATCCTGTCGAGCAAAATTGGTTGTCTCACGTTCGATCATCTCCATTAGTCCCATAAAGCGTTCCGTGGAGTTTTGCTCGTAAGAAAAGTCGACCGGGTCGTGAAAGATGTGATCGGTCCAAGTTGGCTCGGCTATCGGGTCGCTGTATCGGGCAAAGAGGGCGAAGGATGTATAGGGTGAATCTTCTCGGTAGTTGGTACGAGCAACGTCTCTTCTGGTCCGATTATATCGAGCATCGGGTGGTGGAATTCTTCGCGACTCGCCCGTGGCTCGGAATCGGTACTCGGCAGTACGTTCGGTACGACCCGATAGGTCCGTGTCTCGATGTTCTGAAGAATATGGTCGGGAAACCTCCATTCTGCTTCGAGACATCGATTCTGCTACTGGTTTAGCCCGGTCAATCCCTCGTTTGTCTCGGTGAATCTGCTCTGGATCATGCTGCGTCTCCTGCTCCATGCTATCCGAACGGTCTGACCCTGATTTGTCCGAGACGTCTCCGAGATTCCTATCAAGGATGATACCGAGCTGACTGCATCATGACAGCCAGCTCGGTATCCTTGTACCGAGCTGACTACTCCGTGCTGTCCAGATTGACGTTCTGTGGTACATCCTTGGCAAGACATGCAACCAGCTCGGTATGACAGTCAGCTCGGTGTCATTGGCTGCCCAAAATACCAAGCTGGCTGTCCTCCATGCTTGGTTGATTCCCTTTTACTCAAAAAATCGTAACTTTCGTCGGTATATCGGAGGAATCGTTAAAGGACGAAAGGATCGGCCAAACATGCTGATAAGATGCAGCCAGCTCGGTATCATAGGCATGTCATGATACCGAGCTGGCTGTCCCTGTTCCGTCCAGCCGATCGTCCTTTGTTCAACGAATCATGACTTTATCGGTTTTTCGGAGGAATCAGTCAAAGGATGAAAGGATCGGCCAAACAGGATGATAAGGTGCAGCCAGCTCGGTATCATGGGCAGGTCTTGATACAAAGGTGGCTGTCCTTGTTTCGTCCAGCCGATCGTCCTTTGTTCGACGAACTGCGATTCCATCGGTTCATCGGAAAAACTCTCGAAAAACAGTATTTCATACTTTTTCTGTAAAGTTATCGACGAAATAGTTCAAAACAAAATTTCACCGAACTTATATCTAAATATTGAAGCTCCTTTTCGATATTTAAATATTTTAGTCGTTAATTCCGGAAATATGGGTTTTGACCCCAATATCTGGTCAGCCTCTGTACTTCTCTTTTCGTTGTTGGGGAAGCCATGTCGATCAGTGGGTTGATTTGCTTGGGGTTTGCTTTGATCCCCAGATGGGTGACCAGATAGCCGAGAAATTCTCCCGAAGCGACTGCGAACCTATACTTCGCGGGATTGAGTTTCATGTTATGTTTGTTCAAACAATCGAAACAATCCGATAAGTATTTTGTATGGTCGTCTTCTTCTAGGGATTTTACGAGCATGTCGTCTATGTAGACTTCCATTCTCTTTCCTAGCTGACCAGCGAATTTTTTAGTCACCAGACATTGATATGTGGCGTCAGCGTTCCTCAGTCCCAAAGGCATCACTTTGTAACAATACGTTCCGCGGTCTGTGATGAACGCTGTCTTTTCTCGATCGACCGGATTCATCATTATCTGATTATAGCCAGATAAAGCATCCATGAACGAGAGTAGCTTGTTTCCAGGCGTTTCTTCGATTAGTTTGTCGATATGTGGAAGCGGTAAACTGTCTTTGGGGCAGGCCTTGTTAAGATCTGTGAAATCCACATAGACACGCCGCTTTCCAATCGGGATATCATAATTCGGTGATTGATCCTACCTTTAGGAGTCTTTCGACTTCGTCGTTGACTGCCTTTGCTCTTTCTGGTCCGAGATTTTGCCTCTTTTGCTTGATCGGTTTGAAGGTTGGATCAAAAGTTGAGCTCATGGCAGGTTGTGCTGATGTCGATTCCTGGCATGTCTTCCGCTGCCCAAGCGAAAGTGTTCACATTTCTCTTAAGGAGAACAGTGAGTTTGGATTTGATTGGCTACTTAAGGTTTGAGCCGATTTCAACCCATCTCTCAGGATGGGAATCATCGATGCAAACTGAAATCACTGGTTCGCATGGACTGTCGTCTTTCTGCTTCTTAGCGTCTTCCAGCTGAAGGTTGTGGAAGAGCTTAGTGAGCTCAGCTTCTGCCTTTTTTTCTTTCCCTTTTCTGTCGGTTTTCGTCGGTTACTGGATTACGAATCTTATGTTCGGCAGAGAGACAGGCGCGAGAGATCTTCTGTTCTCCCCAGATCGTCTCGGTCCCGTTTGCAGTGGGGAATTTCAGGTAGAGATGATAAGTTTACGGGACATCCTTGATGTCATTGAGCCAGGGCGTTCCCATTATAACGTTATCAATCGCAGGGTGACCGGTTACGGAGAATAGCACCAAAGTTGATGCAAACCTCGAAACTGAATCCATTCCAGCAGCCCCGGTTAGTGGCCCGGAATCGGTATTCTGCAGCGCGTCCGGTACATTCCGATAGATCCGTATCTCGATGTTCTGACTGTTTGTCTCGGGAAACCTCCATTCTGTCTCGAGACATTGATTCTGCTCCTTGTTTAGCCCAGTCAATCCCTTGTTTGTCTCGGCTTTCCTGCTCCGGTTCATGGTGCGTTCCTTGCTCTTTGCCATCCGATCGGTCCGACTCCGATTTGTCCGGGACGTCTCCGAGATTCCTATCATTCCCCTCCTTTTGAAAAGGATTCGACCACGAATCTGGAACATCTGCCACATAAGGAGACAAATCAGTAATATTAAAACTTGGTGATATATCATACTTACCTTGCAAGTCAAGTTGATATGCATTTTTGTGCATATTCTTTATCACTCAGAACGGTCCATCAATCCGCGGCATAATCTTGGATTTTCTTTCTTCTGGAAATCTTTCTTTTCTGAGATGCACCCACACAAGATCGCCTGGTTCATAGGACATGTCTCGTCGGCTTTTGTTGGCATATTTCTCATACGCTTTGTTTTTCTTCTCGATGTTCGACCGAACTTGCTCATGCAGCTTTTTAACCGCCTTAGCCTTTTGTTTCCCATCTGTACTAGTCCTTTCACTTACAGGCAAATGTAAAAGATCAAGTGGCGACAGTGGGTTAAATCCATAAACTACCTCAAATGGAGAATAACTAGTTGCCAAATGCATTAAATGATTATAGGCAAATTCTACATGAGGTAAACAATCTTCCCACGTCCTAAGGTTTTTCTTTACCAACGACCTAAGCAAGGCTGACAAGGAACGGTTAACTACTTCGGTCTGGCCATCAGTCTGAGGATGACAAGTAGTAGAAAACAAAAGCTTTGTTCCTAACTTAGACCACAAAGTTTTCCAAAAGAATCTAAGAAAATTGGCATCTCTATCTGAAACAATCGTTTTAGGCATCCCATGAAGTCTAACTACTTCCCTAAAGAATAAGTCAGCTACATGCACGACATCATCTAATTTTTGACAAGGGACAAAATGGGCTATTTTTGAAAACCTATCAACGATCACAAAAATTGAATCTTTGCCAGTTCTAATCCTAGGTAATCCTAACACAAAATCCATTGATATATCAGTCCTTTGATCAGGGATCGGCAAAGGAGAGTACTTACCTTGCAGCTGGGCAGTGGACTTGGACTCATTACAGACTACGCATTGGCTACAGATTCTTTCTACGTCCTTTGGTAGCCCTTGCCAGTAGAAATGGTCCTGCAAAACCTTATACGTTTTTCTTTCACCAAAGTGTCCCATTAGTTCCCCACCATGTGCTTCCCTAACAAACTTTTCACGCAGAGAACATTGTGGAACACACAACCTGTTGTTATAAAACAAGAACCCATCGACCTGATAGTATTTTGCAAACGCTTTGTTCACACATTTTTTGAATACTTCTTTCAAATCTGGATCTTTTTCGTACAGTTCTTTCATAAACTCAAAACCAAGCAATTTCACTTCAAGGGTGGAAAGAAGAGTGTACCTTCGGGACAAGGCATCGGCTACCACGTTTTCTTTACCTTGTTTGTATTTGATAACATATGGAAACATTTCAATAAACTCTACCCACCGTGCATGACGTTTGTTCAGCTTCTGTTGCTCTTTCAGATGTTTTAGAGACTTATGGTCCCTGTGGATCACGAATTCCTTTGGCCATAGATAATGTTGCCAAGTCTGAAGTGCACGTACCAAGGCATAAAGCTCTTTGTCATAGGTCGGGTAATTCAATGTGGCACCCCCCAGCTTTTCACTGAAATAAGCAATTGGCTTCCCTTCTTGCATCAGTACGGCACCTATACCATCACCAGATGCATCACATTCTATTTCAAAGGTTTTTAAGAAATCAGGAAGTATAAGTAAAGGGGCTTGAGTTAACTTCCCTTTCAAGGTTTGAAAAGCTTCTTCCTGCTCTTTTTCCCACTTGAACCCTAGCTCTTTTTGATCATTTCAGTCAGTGGTGCTGCGGTCGTGCTGAAGTCCCTTACGAAGCGACGGTAGAACCCGACCAGGCCGTGGAATCTCCGTACCTCACCAATGGTCTTAGGACTCGGCCAGTCTTTGATAGCTCGGACTTTTTCCTCATCAACACGCAAGCCATCTACACCAATAATAAAACCTAAAAATATAAGGTGCTCTGTTCCAAATGAGCACTTTTTAAAATTAGCAAACAACCTTTCTTTCCTAAGAACTTCTAAGACCAATTTCAAGTGTTCTTTATGGTAATCCTGGTTTTTGCTGTAAATTAAAATGTCATCGAAGTATACTACAACAAAATGACCAATAAAAGACCTTAAGATATGGTTCATCAAACGCATGAACGTGCTAGGAGCATTGGTCAAACCGAAAGGCATAACTAACCACTCATACAGCCCCAGCTTTGTTTTAGAGGCAGTTTTCCACTCTTCGCCTTCTATCATCCTAATTTGATGGTAACCACTTTTCAAATCTATTTTGGAAAACACAGTAGACCCATGCAACTAATCTAACATATCATCAAGCCTAGGAATAGGATGCATGTACTTTACCATGATGTTACTAATAGCACGGCAGTCCACACACATGCGCCATGTACCATCTTTCTTGAGAACAAGAAGGACCGGGACTGTGCATGGGCTTAGGCTTTCTATGATGTGGCCTTTGTCCAAGAGTTCATTGATCTGCTTTTGAAGTTCTTTGGTTTCCTCGGGATTGGTCCGGTACGCGGGACGGTTCGGCAGAGAGACTCCCGAGACCAAATCAATTTGATGTTCGATTCCCCTGATCGGTGGTAACCCACTGGGGTTCTCTTCTGGAAAACATCTGTGAATTCCTGTATAAGACTTTGCAAACTACTCGGAAGCTCCGGTGCATGGCCAGAAATAGTTAGTAGTTCTTTACAAACAACCAAAACAAAAGATTGTCGAGAAAACAAGGATTTTCTGACCTGATTGGACTTGATGTAAAGATTGGGTTTCTTGCCCTTGCTCACCTCCTTTTGTTTGGCTACGTCGCGGCTCTTTTTCATTTGAATATTATCTTGATGTACATCAGCCAGAGATAAAGGAACCACAGTAATTTTCTTCCTGTGATGGTCGAAAGAGTGGTGGTTGGTGAAACCATCATGGACCGCCCTTTTGTCGAATTTCCACTGTTTTTCCAGCAGGATATGGCTCGCGTCCATCGGAAGAACATCACATGTGATTTCGTCCGAGTATCGACCAATAGTTATCGGCACCATGACTTGCTCTTTCACACTGAGTTCTCCTTCTTCATTCAACCATTCCAGCTTACATGGCTTAGGGTGTGGACGTGTTTCAAGACCAAGTTTCCTGACAAGCATGTTGCTAGTAACGTTAGTACAACTTCCACCGTATATAATCAAAGAACAAACCTTGTCATTAATAAAACAACGTGAATGAAACAGATTCTCCCTGTGCTCGTTTTTTTCTGTCTTTGGCTGAATGTTCAGGGAGCGCCGGGTCACAAGTAACGGTGTGGCAGCTGGATAGTCGAAGGATTCTTCTTCTGGTTCTTCATCAAAGATTGGTCCGGTGTCTTCCCCGTCATCTTGTGACTCCACTTCTCCATTGTCTCTGATGATCATCACCTTTTGGTTCGGACATTTGTTGGCATAATGTCCCATTCCTTGACATTTAAAACACCTGATGTCTCTAGCTCTGCTCGTGTTATCCACGGCCTTGCCTTTGTCAAAACGTGAAGAGAAACTGTAAGTTTTAGCATCAGAAGTGTTCGGTACGATGGCCTTACCTTTGTTCATGTAGGTTGGTTTTAGCTGGGGTGCGTGGACTGGTTTAGAAAATCCCCTCCTCTTTGATTGTTGTTCCAGCAGAATTGCTTTATGGAGCATCTCCACAATACTCTCATACTCCTGAAGCTCCATCCGGTCCTGAAGATCACGGTTAAGTCCTCCCAAAAACCTGGCCATGGTTGGTTCCAGTGTTTTGTCAATGTCTGCCTTAATCATCAGGATTTCCGTTTCTTGGAAATATTCCTCCACGCTCCTGGACCCTTGGTTTAGTCTCCTGAGTTTCTGGTGTAGCTCACGATTGTAATGGCTTGGTATACAAACCTTTTGCGCATCACAGAAGTAAGTTCATCCCAAGAGGAAATAGGTGCTCCACATGTTCTTCTCCTAAGTAACATCACTTGATCGTACCAGTTAATAGCATAGCCAGAAAATTCAATGGCATCTAACCTAACCTTATTAATTTCTGAAAAATTCTGACAATCAAAGATGAGTTCTACTTTCCTTTCACATTCTAAATAGGAGTCAGGATCATTTTTGCCATTGAACGTAGGTATTTTAAGTTTCAAACCACCTAGTCCTTCATCAGTTCGTTCATGGCGTCTAGAAAAAAGGTTACCTTCCTCGCGGTTTCTGTTACCTCAGCGGTTTCGTGTGGTGGAACGGTTTTCCTCATAATATTCCTCCGCGTTCTCATCTTCTGACCGGATTGGTCTCCTTGGTCGGCTCCTTCTTGGCCCGTGGTGCGGTGGATTGGACTGGATTTCGTCGATCCGAGCATGGATCTGTTCTAAACCTGCATTCAACAAGCGACTAATGTTATCATTTAAGGCTCTCATTTGCAAGTTGGATAGTCAAGTGTTGGATGCCTCGGGACGGTCCTCCTCTTCATAGTTCATCCTGAAAGTTACTTAACAAACGGGTTAAAAATAACACTCCCTCTTCATAGTTCATCCTGAAAGTTACTTAAGAAACGGGTTAAAAATAACACTCCTCTCGTGTTTTTTGTTTTCTCACCCACTCAATCTCACACTTTTAAATTTGGATCTCACGCAAGATAATCTCAAAGTACAAAGGAGCTTAATTGCCAACTATCCAAGCAAATCAAACAACAAATCTTAGAAAGAAAAGATAGAAAGATTGCAAGATTTTTGGCGGGGATTTGTTTTAACTATCCGAACTGGATTTCTCTACAGTCCCCAAACAAGTTGTGTCTTTCTTTCTTTTTTTTTTTTTTTTGTTTTAATTACTTTTTTTTTTGTAATATAAAACTAGTTTTGAAAGAATAGCCCAAATCCCCTGTTTTTAAGATAGACAGAGAAGAAGTATTTTCAGAATTTTGTGAGAGATGAGAAGATGAAAATAAGATTGTAATACCGGCTGAAAGTTGCTCTGATACCATGTGATGAGTCGGAAGCCAGTAGTTAGGCTTTCAGCACGGTGTGGGGTAGGTTTATCCCGGAAGCTACTAGCTTCGTGTGGCCGTATGATGGATTGTAGGGTCGCACTGAGGTTGCGGAATAGCCGCAGATATTCCCGACTATAAGTGTCTAGATATGACTCACTAGATCCACTTAGGAGGAGGTTTTGTTGAGTGAAATAACCTTTCAAGCAACAAGGAAGAACACAATGAACAAAGAGATATGATCTCGGATTTTTATAAAAAAGGAAGCCTGAATTTTATTGATTCGACAAGGAGTTTAAGGAAATAATAAAAGTTACACGGCAACGAAGGCCATGCAGAACATTATTGCATGCAAAAATTAAATAGGGAAGTTTAAATTCGAAAATGGCGCGTATTGGAGAAAACGATCCTTCGGCTGCCTGTCCAGGTTCATCCTTGATGTTTGGCTCGGTCAGTCCAGGACGCGGATGCAGCAAACACTCGGTGTCTCGGTCAAGTTGTCTTCCTGTCGAGCAAACTGAGTTGTCTCTCATTCGATCATCTCCAATAGCCCTAGGAAGCGTTCATTAGAGTTTTGTCCAGAAGAAAAGTCGATCTTTCCAACACTGATAGTCAGGCCGACCCCGATGGACAGCGGGATGGCCCCAACCACCCGCGATACGGTCCCGACCAACGCCACAGGTCCGATCAACGATACAATGGTCACGATAGAAGACACGACCGAGGGAGACACCGCGACCATGAAGAGGAGCAACCTTCGAACGGCAGCAAGGACCTCAAGCTCTCACCATCAACCTTTGCTGGTAAGATTGACCCCGAATCTTAACTAGATTGGGAAAGGCGCATGGAGTACTCTGAAGCAAGGAAGATCAGCCTGGCCTAAGCTCAACTCACCGATAACGCCTTGGCTTGGTGGGATCGAAATGTTACGGACCAAAGGAGGCGCCACTTTCCTTCCATCACCACGTGGGATGAGATGAGTTTCCAGCTCTGGAAACGATATGTTCCGGCCTACTACCACTGAGATCTTCAGAAAAGATTCCGGAAACTCACCCAAGGACTCAAAACCGTAGAGGAGTACTTCGAAGAGTTCGAAACCCTCACCAACCGACCAGAAGTTAAGGACTCCCATGAGACCCTTATGGCCCAGTTCCTCGATGGACTTCAGGAACATATAGCCCGCAAGGTGGAGAGATAGCCGTACCACTCCCTGGATGAGTTGCTTCACCTAGCCATACAAGCCGAGCAACACATCAAACGGAAGGTTGCCACCACCAGCCGACCCAGAGGTCCCTAGACAGCACCCACGACTCAGCGCACCCTTGACAAAAGCAAAGCCATTGACACCGACCCGAAGGCTAAATGACTGACCCCGACCTCGGTAAGAACCCTTCTACCGGTGCCAGCCAGACTCCCAACCCACGAACCCGAGACACCATCTGCTTCAAATGCAAAGGCAGAGGGCACTATGCAACAGACTGCCCCAACCAACGCCTGTCAGGCGTTGGTTGACTCATCCGTGATGATGGAGAATATGAGTCACATGACGAGGCTGACCAACCAGACTCCGAGGAAGAGATCACCGACTACCCTGAAGTTGGAGAGATCCTCGTGACCCGGAGATCACTCAGTACTTTGTTTGAACCTGAAACCATCCAAATGGAGAATATCTTCCACACCAGATGCACCGTAGCAACCAAGGTATGTAGTTTAATCACAGATGGAGGATCTTGTACTAATGTTACTAGCAAATACCTTGTGGACAGGCTTGGGTTCAAGAAGACAAAACACCCCAGGCCATACCGACTAAGATGTCTCAATGATGACACCGAGTTACGCCTCAACGAGCAAGTGGAGGTTCCCTTCAGCATTGGCAAATACTCCGACCAAGTCTTGTGTGATGTAGTGCCAATGAAGGCTGGACACATTTTCCTCGGCCGACCAAGGCAATTTGACAAGGAGACACTCCACAATGGCCGGTCCAATGTGTATAGTTTCATGCCCCAGAGCAAGAAACACAACTTGGTCCACTTTCCCCACAAGAAGTCCATGACTTACAAAATGCAATGGACAAAGGTGCCAAGGTAAGTAAATCTGATAAAACTTCCTTTTATATCACACCAAGCAGGATTGTTAAGTCCATAGAAATGAAGTGTCCCGTGCTACTCATGATCTTCAGATAAGGGTAGTTTCCAGGAACTGACAAACCAAACCACCCGGAGAGCATCAAGCAGCTCCTAGACACCTTCCAGGAAGTTTTCCCCGACGACATTCCCACCGGTCTGCCACCCATCAGAGGAATCGAGCATCAGATTGACCTAGTCCCCGGTGCCCCACTTCCCAACCGTCCTGCAGACCGTGTGAACCCCGAGGAGGCCAAGGAACTAGAGAAACAGGTTCAGGACCTCATGAGCAAATGGTACATCTGAGAGAGCCTCAGCCCGTGCGCCGTACCTATATGCAAATCTCAAGAAATGCATCTTTTTCACAGATCAGCTTGTGTTTTTAGGATATGTTAAAAGTTCACAGGGTCTAAAGGTGCATGAGGAAAATATCAAAGCCATCCAGGAGTGGCCCACATCAACGAACATCGGCCATGTCTGGAGCTTCCATGGCCTAGCTAGCTTCTACGGCCGATTCGTCAGAGATTTCAGCACCATAGCAGCCCCACTCACCTTGGTGATCAAAAAGAATGTTGCATTCCAATGGGGCTAGCCAAGAGGAAGCTTTCAGAAAGCTTAAGGACTGCCTTGTTCATGTCCCGGTATTGGTTCTTCCTGATTTTAATAAAACATTTGAGGTTGAATGTGATTCCTCAGGAACAGGAATCGGAGCTGTGCTAACCCAAGGAGGCAAACCAGTTGCTTACTTCAGTGAGAAGCTGACCGGATCAGCCCTCAATTATCCAACCTACGACCAGGAGCTGTATGCACTTGTCCGGTCCTTAGAAACATGGCAGCACTATCTTTTGTCCAAGGAATTTGTGATTCATACCGAGCATGAGACTCTAAAGTACCTGAGAGGACAGACCACGCTGAAGAAGAGGCATGCGAGAAGGTTGGAGTTCATTGAAACATTTCCCTATGTCATCAAATACAAGAAGGGGAAGGAGAACATTGTAGCAGATGCCCTGTCCCGGCGCCATCCATTCATTACAACAATGGAGGCCAAAATCATGGGATTTGACCATCTCAAGGAGTTATATGAGGACGATCCCGACTTTGGAGACCTTTTCAGACAATGTGGCCGAGGGACCTATGGACCATACTACTTGCACAATGGGTTTCTTTTCAGGGACAAACGATTGTGCATTCTAAGGAGTTCAATGAGGGTGTTGATTGTAGGAGATGCTCACGGAGGAGGCCTGATGGGACACTTTGGAGTTGCCAAGGCCAAGAGCATTCTCACCGAGCACTTCTTCTGGCCTCACCTTAAAAGAGATGTGGAGCGTTTCTGCTCTAGATGCACGACCTGCCTTAGTGCCAAGTCCAGGTCAAATCCCCACGGTCTTTATTTACCCTTGCCTATTCCTAACATGCCTTGGGTGGATGTATCTATGGATTTTGTCTTAGGTCTACCCGTGATCAAGCACAAGGACTCTGTGCTCGTGGTGGTTGAAAGATTTTCCAAGATGGCTCACTTTGTGCCATGCAGCAAAAGCAATGAAGCCTCCCAGATTGCTGACTTGTTCTTCAAAGAGATTGTGCGCCTGCACGGACTGCCCCAAACCATTGTATCAGATAGGGATCCTAAGTTCTTAGGGCATTTCTGGCGTACACTGTGGAAGAAGTTGGGGACCAAGCTGTTGTTTTCCACGTCCTGCCACCCCGAGACCGATGGAAAAATCGAGGTTGTCAACAGGACCTTAACCACCCTATTAAGGGCCACCATCGGTAACAATCAAAAGAATTGGCTTGATTGCATTCCCTATGTTGAATTTGCTTATAACCGGGATACCCAATCTATAACTAAGCTCTCGCCATTCGAGATTGTGTATGGTTTTAAGCCACAGGTTCCTTTGGATGTGGTGCACTTAACACCGGAAGAGCAGCTGAGCCAAGATGGCGTGACCAAAGCAGAATCCATGAAGAAGATGGATGCCAAAGTCCGCGCACAGATCGAGCAGAGGAATGAGAAGCTTAAGGCCAAAGCAGATAAGGGCCGCAAAGAGATTCATTTTGAACCGAGAGACTTGGTGTGGTTGCACCTACGTAAAAACCGGTTTGAAAAGGAGAGGAATTCCAAACTGGCTCCCCGAGGCGCAGAACCGTTCAAAGTACTCAAGAGAATCCACGAGAACGCCAACTAGACCTCCAAGGTGAGTACGAAGTATCATCAACCTTTAATGTTTCTGACTTGCTCCCGTATAATGCAGGCGATGCTGTTCTGAGGTCAGAACCTTCACAAGGTGGAGACGATGATGAGATCCCACAGTCGGACACAACCGGGACAATCTTAAGGCCACTAAGTATTCCAACCATGCACCATCGGCCACTGACCAGATCAGGCCAACGTACCATGACCGAGGATTTTAACTGAGCTACCAAGGGACTTTTAAGCCAGATGGAGGTTAATAAGAACATTAGGAAACTTTCGGACTTGGACCTCAACTCAAGCAATGGACAGCAGCCCATTGCTATCGGACTAAGACAAGTGGACCAAATCAGGGAAAACGGCCCAGCCAATTTGACCCTTTTCAGCATCCAGCCCGCAAAGGATTGAGCATTCACCAAGACCAACCTTAGTCCACATTCGCGCCATCATTGCCGAGCCACCGTGTAAGGTAAGTGTTTTAAATACAGATTATGCGGACTAACGGGTTTTCCTTTTTGTTGTTTTGTGTTTATTGCTTTTCTTTTATTTCGGGCAACTTGTATTCAACCTCAAGTTGTATTGCATTTATTTCAAGTCTCCATGAAGGACAACATCTGCATCGGCTCTCTTTATAAGGCCTCTCTATGCAGACATGTATCTTCATTTGATTAATACGAAAAAACCGAGTATTCTCTTCACGAGACTATCTTGCTTAAGTCCCAAAAACCGGCTTTTTGTGCCTTGAGTGTTATCGATCTTATCAGACTTTTTCCACCGAGTTTATGGCGATCTTCGATCCACCAGTTCGTTGCCCATTGTTCCCAGCTCATCGGAAAATGCCGGATGACCAGCCGATCGAGAAATCGTGATTTCCCAATTTTTAGAAATCATCGAGACGCGGCTCGTACCGCGTCTCGTAGTCACTGTATTGCATCTCGGAGATCACCGTTGATAGGAACCTCGGAGACGTCCCGGACAAATCGGAATCAGACCGATCGGATGGCATGGAGCAAGTAACGCAGCATGAACCGGAGCAGGAAAGCCGAGACAAACAAGGGATTGACCGGGTTAAACAAGGAGCAGAATCGATGTCTCGAGACAGAATGGAGGTTTCCCAAGCCAAACAGTCAGAACATCGAGACACAGGTCTATCGGAACGTACCGGACGCGCTGCAGAATACCGATTCCGGGCCATGGGTGAATCTCGCAGAATTCCACCACCCGATGATCGAGTCACTCGGGCCAGAAGAGACATTGCATATACTAACTACCGAGAAGAGTCACCCGAAACATCCTACTCCAACTTTGCTCGGACCAAAATCCCCGAACATCGGACAAACTCCATTTTTGCCCGATACAGCTCCCCGATAGCCGAGCCAACTTGGAATGATTTCAACTTGCACGATCCGATCGACTTTTCTTCCGGACAAAACTCTATGGAACGCTTCCTAGGGCTATTGGAGATGATCGAACGAGAGACAACTCAGTTTGCTCGACAGGATTACAACTTGACCGAGACACCGTGTGTTTGCTGCATCCGCGCCCTGGACTGACCGAGCCAAACATCGAGGATGAACCTGGGCAGGCAGCCGAAGGGTCGTTTTCTCCGATATGTGCCATTTTCGAATTTAAACTTCCCCATTTAATTTTTGCATGCAATAATGTTCTGCATGGCCTTGGTTTCCGTGTAACTTTTATTATTTCTTTAAACTCTTTGTCGAATGCTTCCTTGTATAAGTATTCGACTAGCTTATCAATAAAATTAAGACTTCTTTTTTTATTAAAAATCCGAGATTATATCTCTTTGTTCATTGTGATCTTCCTTGGTGCTTGAATGATTATTTCATTCAACAAACCTCCTCCTAAGTGGATCTAGTGAGTCATATCTAGACACTTGGAGCCGAGAATATCTGGGGGTATTCCGCAACCTCAGTGCGACCCTACAATCCATCACACGGCCACACGAAGCTAGTAGCTTCTGGGGTAAACCTATCCCACACCGTGCTGAAAGCCTAACTCCTGGCTTCCGACTCATCAACTGTGCCGCGTCCCGAGTGACCCATGCCGCGTCCGGGGCAGTCGTACCGTGTCCGGAGCAGTCGTACCGCGTCATGATAACTCACCACCGCATCTCGATAGCACTGTACCGCGTCCCCATCATTCCTTATACCGTCCAAAAGTCACCCACGGACTAAGGGTCGTATCAAACTCCATCGACAACTTTTCACAGCTCTCGAAGGCTTTCCTGAAGCAGTATTCGATGTTCATGAATCAGCATACTTCGGACGTTGATCTTTGGACAATAACTCAAGGCCAAAACAAATCCCTATAGAACTTCATTGAGCGATTAAAGGCCGTAGTCCCGAGGATCGATATAGTCAGCGACAGAGCTGCACTCGAACCACTGAAGAGATTGTTGTGGTATGATACGCATTTTCGCTAGGAAATGATGCTCAATATACCACCAACCATCCAAAATGCTCTCCATCGAGCTTCAGGCTTCATCAAGCTCGAGGATTATATCCGAAGAAAAGAACCTAAGCTCCGACCTAAGCCTCCAAGGAAAAGCACATCTTTGACTCCAAACACTTCAGTCGGGAAGAAGTATGGCAACTTCGAGACAAAAGGAGGGCCTCACAACTATCAGGTAGGGACAGGGCCGTCCCTCGGTCGATCGCCCAGACCTCAATCAGGAGCGAGACGTGGGAAAAACTAAAATACCTGGACTCGCAATAGCTCCACCTACGGTCAAAACGCCTACTGTGACCATCATAAGGCATGCAGCCATTCGACCTTGAATTGCCGCACCCTCGGAGCAAAACTAACACAACAGCTCCTAGCTGGAGAACTTGGTGATATAGCCAAGTTTCTCGTGATGGAAACCCATGAGGGCGAGAAGGAAGAAGAAAACGCTGAGGAAGAACCCAGAGAGGCCCCAGAAAAACCTAACTCGGAAAATCCTAAACGCGGAAGAAGAGCCGAGAAACCCGCTGGACCAAACAGCCGGCATAAGGTTCATATGATCATAGGGGGATCAGAGTACTGTCCTGATACCATCTCTGCCATCAAAGCGTATCAGCGCCAGGCAGAAACCATCACCAACTGGCCGCAACCAGCACATCGGGAGAACTTTCACATTACTTTTGAGGAAGAGGATGCAGCCGAAATCCAGCATCCAGACAACAATGCACTCGTGATCCAGCTGGTAATAAGCGATCTCGATGTCTCTTGAATCTTAATCGACACTGGAAGTTCAATCGATGTCATCTTCCGAGAAACTCTCCGAAGGATGAACATTGACTTCTCCGACATCGAGCGCATTCCTAAACCGTTCACAGGGTTTACGGGTTAAACTACAATGACGTTGGGTAACATCCGAGCCCCTGTCGAGGCAGGAGGGGTTACCAAAGTCGTCAACTTCATAGTGGCTGATGATCCAGCCAACTACAATGTCATCATGGGGATCCCTTGGATTAAGTCAATGCGAGCTATCCCCTTCACCTACCATTTATGCCTGAATTTTCCAACCAAAACAGGCATAAAAACCATTTAGGGAATCAAAAGGAATCCCGAGTTTGTTTTTAGCAGAACATAAATGCTGGAAACTCCAATTCAGAAACGTGGCGCCCCTCAAACGACGCAAGACAAAGTTGGCAAGGCGAACCCCTACTGACGAAACTCCAAAAGAAGTTTCCGAAGATGAGATGACACCATCAAGTCAGGAAGCCGAAACTTCTGCAACTTGCTCCACGACATCAAAGTATGCACCTGAATCATCCCAGGTTCAGAACATGGAGATCTAGTCTCCATCTTAACTCCAAACCAGCGCCAATAGCTCGAGTCTAAACTCCGAACGACTCGAAAATACCGTAAAAAACAACGTGTTCAAACCAAGTGGACTACGAGATGGCTTGATCCTCGAAAAAGGTACGTAGGCAACCAATCTTTGGAAAGGTACAGTTGTCCCTCCAAAAACAAAAAAGGGGGGAGTGGGAGTGTATACACACTCATCACCATTCATGCTATCATACACAGTCCCGAGAACCCAAAGAATCAAAAATACTTTGACGTTTCGATCAAAAGGAATCAACGAGTTCCAAGTTCTGTGCACAAAGAGTTCCGAGCTTAAATGAAGTCTCGAATTTATACAAAAATTCCGAACCCAAAAGGCTTGAAAAAGCTAAAAAAAGGCTTCCAGATCTTCGAAAAGTTCTTAGCCTCGAAACAAAGTTCTGAACTCCTAGTAATAGAGGATTTCCGAACTCTCAATTCCTAGAGACGTTCGTCTAAAAAACGAAACTTTCGGATCAGTTCTCGGAAACTAAACAAACACGCTGATTTAATTCCTTAAATCTGCAATCCAGTTTGGAAATCTACGAAATAAATGAAAACGGTTTCACTAAACTCTTTTGCCACCATTGCTGGCCCCAATGAACGAAAATTATCATAAACCCAATCTTCTAAACGAAGGAGAGGTTCAGTAACGCCCGTGCACCGGTATAGAAGCGTGCTATATAAGAAAAGGTTTGATATATCCTAACCTAACATCCGAGAGGTATATCCTGGACGGTGTTCTTAGGTTTGGCTTTGGGAGAGGCATGCCAGCATGTTAAAAGACTTGCACTGCCTTAATCCTCACTGCAAACTCGCTAACCTGGTAAGTGCCGACCATGGCACACTGGTCTGAACATCTCGGAAACACAATCTAGCATACCACTAGACGAGATCGTAAAGTGTTTCAAACATCGAAAAACGGGGAGGTAAGCTGGACTCAATTCACATCCCCTAAAACCAGACAGACGCATAGACTAGTTCCTGAAACACTAGCCTATCGTAGGCCCAGTCAGAATGCTTCCCAGCAGCACTTGCACGACGTCATGAACACTCTACGCAAAAGACGCAACCATTTTTTAGTCAAATAAAAGCATGACAAGTCTCTGCTGACGGAATACCACCACGCTATTCAGCAACGCTAAGGAAAGACGAGATAGTAAGAAAGCCCAAACTACTCTACTCTCCTATAGCAAACATTCGAAACCTTACCAACAGGCAAACAATCAGCTTGAAAAACATGCATTAAAATATATAGTTAAGTGCATAATGTCTGATATAGCCATCGGAACAAAGCCAGACAGAAAGCAAAGCCCACACAAAGAGCATGCATAAACTGACTAGAAAATCAATGGCCAATACACAACATCAGGAGAAAGACGTCTCGGTCGCAGTTATCTCCCAAGACAAAGCGGGAAACAAACTCCCCAAATTCTGGACCACCCTCGTTTGATCCCGAATGGTTGGAGACCCCAACTTCGCTCGCAACTTTGAGCATCGAGTTCTCTCCAAAGATCGGACTAAGCGTCTGCGCTTGGAGAGAGGCAAATAGGTAACTCTTGAGCGTATTCATCATATCCTCGAAGTTCACCTTCGTCTCAGCAAACCTCGACCTCCCGTCGAGCAACTCACCCTTGTAGTTTTCGATCCTGGGTTTGTCCCCGGACTCGAACAAAGCGTAAAGCACCAGGTTAGAAGCCATGGTTTCCGATAGGATGAGCTCCTCTCTGGCCTCCTCGATATGGCTCATCAAGGCCCTAGCACTATCGCCTTTACAGCGATACTTTTTTTGCGAGAGATACTCTCTCCAGCTCGAAGGCCTTCAGCATCTTTTTCTCCAATTCATCCCTCACCCTGAGCAACTCGGACCTAACACGGTCCAGTTCCTCAGCATGGGCGTCTTTAGCTGCCTCAAACTCGTTCCTCAGACGAATCGCCTCCGCAGACATCTCCTCAGTAATTCTCTCGGCCTCTGCAGCTTACTGAGCCAAATACGAGTTCTCCTTCTCGTAATTGCTAGCTATGTCAGTCACATGGGCAAAGAGCTGCAAAAACAAAACAAAAGTTAAGTTTGGGATGGAGAACAACTAGAGCAGCACGATAAGAAACAGGTCATACCCTAAAACTCCTCCGAGCAACCTTCTCGAATATATTCTTCTTCCAGGGTTCGTTCGGAGGGACAGCCTCGGACCCAAGACGACGAAAGGCTCTAGAAGCTCAGTTGGATCAAGGGCACCCCTTTCTTCCTAGACGAAGCCTTACTAGGCCTCTCCTCGCTCGAGGCAATGCCCTTCCCCTTCTCTGAAGCTGATGGGCGGCTCTCAGGAACAGAAGGGATCTCTCCCTCCTCAATCTCATCCGAACAGAGCGAAGCTTCATTCGCCTTAGCATACGCCTTCTCCTGCTCAAGGAACTGTCCCGCTAGTGTTCTCAATTTGCTCGTTCTCTTCGGAGGAGTGGCAGAGAGATCAAATAATCAAGTTCGCTTTATGAAAACAGTGCTGAAATAACTCTCTTAAACGAGAAATGGTCCCAGCGCAATTTCCCTGAAGCAGTCAATGCAATCCACACTTATAAAGGTCTGGAGGAATCGCTTCGAAAGAAGGACGAACTGCGAAAAGAAAGCATCAAACAATGATGTAAGTGATCATGGACTCCTAAACATACATAAATCAATAAAATGCATTAGCCAACTAAAAGTTAGCTACCGATTTTCAACCAATGAGTAACAATTTATCGCGTGAACCAAGGCTCAACCGAGAACTCGTTAACCCTGACAAAAAAGAAGAAGCTCATCCAAGGCTCATCTTTACTAATGTGCTATTCAAAAATCCCCCGACCCAGTTTCGGCGCGATATAATATGTTTTGGGTTCTTTGGACGCCTTAACATCAAGGAGTCCCAACAAATGCCATACCCCGATTTAGAGGATGCGCTCTATACACAAAATGATCAGGCCCAGCAGGTTCCTTAACCCCCTCAGGATTATCTGACCCATTGCCAGGTTATAAGCCGCAAGAAATTGCAGCACTAACGTAGGGATGGGAAAGGTAAGGAAGCATGAGTCAAAGTACGACTCGTAAGCAGTAAAACAGCCGGAGGAGGATTGCTGCAGTGATCCTCCGTGCCTGGCACAACTATCTCGACTCCTTCCGGAAACCGAAACACCGACCGATGGAGTCTAATACTACTATCACCACACAAACTTGGACCATCGGTTACGAGTTTCATCCCGCGCTTCCCCTTCCTAAACATTCGCGGAGCATCATCATCATCCTGGATCCCTATCTCAAGCATACACTCTGCCTCCTTCTTAATGCAAGCTTTCAAGACAAAGGCTTCGGCAACACGCGGGATTACATACGATCCATCGTGTTCCTCGAGTTTTATACGAACACCTGAAGCATTCCATGTTGGAATAGAATTCGTATAGCTAAAACTTAACGAACCCCCCGCCTTCCTCGGACGCGCCTCCCCCAAGGATCACGTGATCTTGGATCAAACGACATTTTGATTCGAAATGAAAAGCATTCTAAGTGTTCTTGACGTTCTTTAGGATCTAGCTAGAGAGAGAAAGAAGAGAGAAGGCAGAGAGTTACCTTAGAGAGTATGAAAACTTCTGGGAATTAAGGTAGGGAGAGCCTCCATATTATAGAAAATGAAAATGGAACCCGTGAACAGTTGCATGCAAGACATTAACAGTATACAAAAACACTGTTTATCTTGGCAAGAAGACGAAACAGGGAACAGTCCCCAACAACGCTCCCAACAGCTCGGTATTTTCTTGCCCTCGCACAAAATCTTTCAAAAAACGTAAACTCGAACAGTTATCGGGAAAAACCGATACAAGCATCCAGATCAGCGTCAGGATGCACAGCCAGATCAGAAGGGGTATGTCCAGCTCGGCTTGAAACCAGCTCTGCATTCCCAAGACCTCTTGATCCAACCTCTCCACAAAAAACAATGCCCAGCTCGGCATCATGCACAACCAGCCAGCTCGACATTCTTTGCTTCCTGGTTGGTCCCGTACGAAAATTTTCGAAAAAAAACTTGAACAAAACAGTTTCTCGGAAAACTTTCTACGAAAAACTTGCTTGGCACGAACGGTCTCTGTGGGAAGCCGTGCATGGCAATCAGCTCGGCATTCCGTTGTCAATCAGCTCAGCATCATACAGCCAGCTCGGCTTTATGCACACATGCAGCCAGCTAGGCACTTTTTAACTCTAAATTCTACGTAACTAACGAAAACTCATGCGTGCTGGCCAGCTCAGCATCACCCTACCTCTGCAGCCAACTCGGCATTAAGCATATGTACAGCCAGCTCGGCGTTCCTTGCCTCCTTGCTGGTCTCTTACGAATGACTTTCGAGAAAACTTAACTTAGAAGAAATTCTCGAAAGACCTGTACGAACTTAATCTTCCTCCGGGAAAAACAGTTCGGACATTAACGCTCGTTGCACTCTTTTCCTCTACTATGTTTTCTCATATCGGGTTTCCTTAGTAAGGAGGTCTTTACTGAGGCAACGTCATAAGCGCATCCCCAAATCGATTCTTGTTTCACATACCAGACACTTAAAGCTTCATCAGCCCTCAGGGCATAAAACTCGGTCAAAATTTTCATAACTCCGCCGAGCAAAAGATCGAGTCTAAATTCCACTCACCAATGGCTGAATCCCCCCTCTTGGCATAGCCAAACCAACCTTCCACTTGACTCAGGCACCTCACCAGCAACCCGTTTTCTGATCGCTCGGACAAAGATCGTGGATTCATTTTTGTGGAGGCCGAAGATCCGAACATGTTAGCTCCTTAATCCAGCTCTACACTCCTTAGTTACCTCGTCATACATAGGACTGACGAGCTGGGGGCTAACTGTTGGGGTAAAAACCCGCACTTCCGGAATTAACCATTAGAATGTCCGAATTTCGGAATAACCTTCCATGTTTGAAAATTCTCGGAAAAGAAGATCGATATTCGGGAAATAACCCTCCTCGAACTATTTTATTGGTAACTTCGCGAAAAGGATACGAAAAGCTAATTTTCAAGCGATTTTTCCGAAAAGCCAAGAAAAGTCACTATTCTTCGAGTAGAATGCTATCAGCTCGGCATTTTGAGGGTGAGCTGACCAGCTTGGCATTCTGCCCAGCTAGAAATGCCGAGCTGGCTGACAATCCCTTGAATGTCCAGCTGATCCTCCTCTTTTGGAGCGGTTTGTCCGAAAACCAATGAAAGTCGCGATTATTCAAGCAGAATGCTGCCAGCTCGGCATTTTGAGGGTGAGCCGACCAGCTCTGCATTCTGTCCAGCCAGAAATGCCGAGCTGACTGATATTCCCTTGAATGTCCAGCTGACCGTCCTGTTTTCCAAGCGGTTTCTCCGAAACACCGATCAAAGTCGCGATTCTTCGAGCAGAATGCTGTTAGCTCGGCATTTGAAAGTGAGCTGTCCGGGTCGGCATTCTATCCAGCCAGAAATGCCAAGCTGGCATACATTCTCCTAAATGCCCAGCTGATCGTCCTGTTTTCCGAGCGGTTTGTCTGAAAAACCGATGAAAGTTGCGATTCTTCGAGCAGAACGCTATCAGCTCGGCATTTTGGAGTGATCTGACCAGCTAGAAATGCCGAGCTGGATGACATTCTCCTGAATATCCAGCTGATCGTCCTGTTTTCCGAGCGGTTTGTCCGAAAAACCAATCAAAGTCACGATTCTTCGAGCAGAATGCTGTCAGCTCCGCATTTAGGAGTGAGCTGACCAGCTCGGCATTCTGATACGTTTGAGGAACAGACGCCACCAATACTCTATCAGTACCGTCGTCGCAAAGCCCAAAAAGAATGAGAAGTAGTCTCTCGTTCGCCCATGAGGAAGTCGGTTCATCCTTGGGGCAGGTTATGGAAGTAATCGTTAGAAGAAATAACGTTGGAGGAAATCAGGATCCGTCACACGTGCAGGGAACATTGCATATGGTCTGTCGAGTGACGTGGTGTGGTCTGAGTGATCCTTAAATAAGAGGGGAGGTTACATTGGGAAGGGGATCGAGGATTTGGTGATTGTACGAGAGAGAGAATATCTTTGTAATCGTTATGATCATCAATAGAAAAGTACTTTTGGCTTTTTTGTCATTAATCTTACGAGTTTTCGGTACAAAAGAGTATCAATTGGTATCAGAGCCGTTCGATTCCAGCGACATCATAGTCAAACGTGGTGAATCGGACTCTACCATGGAGCAGGTGCACGTCGAGGTGAGACGACTGGCGTCTGTTGTTGCAGCGCAGCAACAAGAAGGGTTTAAGGTGCAGAGCCTCGAAGAGTCAGTGCGTGCGATGCAACAACAGATGAGCCTGTTCTTCGATCACCTCGATCAACGGTTCCGTCAGGAGGACGAGGCCAAGCAACGTTCGGCGGAGAAACAACCCCTGGCTCAGGGTGTGTCCTCGGTGACTACACCTCTCAAACCCGATTCCTCTGCCGCAGGACGCTTTACTGACCAACAAGCTCATCACTTGTTCCCGATCACGTCGATCACTGCAGAGGCCCCGTCTGGAGGAGAGAAGTCCCAGGTTGGCGTTTCTTCCGTGCTCGGCGTGGTGGAACAACATGGGTCACAAGCGTCGCTTGGTTTTGTCCCCGGGGGCATTCCTCTTCCTCAGTCATCGTTCTTAACACGTCGTATGGAGATACCCACTTTCGACGGGTCCAACGCTGAGAGCTGGGTGTTGCGGGTGGAACAATACTTTGAACTCGGCGAGTTTACGGGGGACGAGAAACTTCAGGCGGTCCGTATGAGCTTTGTCGAGGACGCTCTCTCTTGGTGCCGGTGGGAGCGTGATCGGCGGCCGTTTGAAAGTTGGGAACCTTTAAAAGCTCGCGTCTTGGGCTGTTTTCGGCCACCAGAGACACGACGTCCGAGGAGAAGTTACTCACACTGGCTATCGGAGAGGGTTTTGGAGATTTCCTTTATGATTGGGCTGAAAAAGAAGATTCGGGCGGGCGTGAAAATGTTGGAACCTCAAGGGTTAGACCGTATGATGGCGTTAGCTCAGAGCGTGGAGGAGTGGTCCGGTCAGGAGGATATTCTGGTACCGGTGCAATCGAGCTATTCCAAGCCGGTCCGTTTCAGCGGAGATCGGGCTCCCTTGAGTCCTTCTACGGGATATGGGCCTTCGTTTCCCAAGTCCATGCCCATTTCTCAGCCCAGTTCGCACACAACCTCGTTTCGGGGCTCCACCAAGACCACTACAAATCGCCTTAAGCCACCATTTCGCCTTCTGATGCCGGCAGAGGTGGCGCGTTGGCTCGCGGAGGGCTTGTGCTTCCGTTGCGATGAAAAATTCACGGCTAATCATCAGTGCGCTCGACCAGAGGTCATGGTACTGGTCGTGCAGGAGAATGGGATTGAGGACGAGCTGGACGAATCTCAGTGTGCCGAGACGGCCGAAGCTTATGCTGAGGTCACCGAAGTCGCGGAGCTCTGCGCCAATTCCGTCGTGGGTCTGTCTTCCCCTCACACGATTAAGCTTCGTGGGTTCATTGGATCAACAGAGGTCGTCGTGATGCTGGATAGTGGCGCGTCCCATAATTTCATTTCTCCTCGCCTCGTGGAGAAGTTGGGGTTCACGCTGACCAAAACAAAGGGCTACGGTGTGGTGGTTGGAGGCGGGTTAACGATGGGGAGTAGTGGTGTGTGCGAAGGGGTGGAGTTACGTTTGCCGGAGTCTACGGTGGTATCGAGTTTTCTGCCGTTAGAATTGGGTATGGTGGATGTCATCTTAGGCATTCAGTTGTTGGTGACATTGGGAGAGACTCGGGTCAACTGGGAACTCCAGTGGATGAAGTTTCAGTTGGAGGACGAAACGGTGACAGTACAGGGTAATCCAAGTCTGTTCTCGGGTGCTGTGTCTCTCAAAGCGTTTTGGAAGACAGTGGAGGAAGAAGGCGAGGGGGTTTGGGTAGAGTACAGTGGCCTCACAGTCACGGAATCGGTGGAACCAATTCAACCTCCTTACGAGTTTCAATGGGTTGCTCAGACGTTTAAGGATGTGTTTGCAGAACCGCAGGGTCTTCCACTATCTCGGGGCAGGGAGCATGAGATTAATCTTACGGCGGGAGCACAGCCGGTCTGTGTTAGACCATTCCGGTACCCTCACGCACAGAAGGAGGAGATTGAGAAGCAGATCACTTCTATGCTTGCAGCTGGGATCATTCAGGAGAGTCGGAGTCCTTTCTCTAGTCCGGTCTTGTTGGTATGCAAGAAAGATGGCAGTAGGCGTTTTTGTGTCGATTATAGGGCTTTGAACAAGGTCACCATTCCCCACAAATACCCCATTCCGATGATCGATCAGCTTTTGGACGAACTGCAGGGCGCTAAGGTGTTCTCCAAACTGGACCTTCGCTCTGGCTATCATCAAATCTTGGTCAAAGCGGCGATGTTCCCAAGACAGCCTTCCGGACGCATGACGGGCAGTATGAGTTTTGAGTCATGCCGTTTGGTGTCTCGAATGCTCCAGCGACGTTCCAGTCACTCATGAATGAGGTGTTTCGTCCTTACCTTTGTCGATTTGTCTTGGTATTTTTCGACGATATTCTAGTCTACAGTCGCTCTTCGGAGGAGCATGTGGAACAGTTGACCATCGTTTTGAATCTCTTGAGGCAACACCGTCTCTATGCCAACCATAAGAAGTGTCAGTTTGGAAGTTCGAGGATTGAGTACTTGGGTCATGTCATTTCGCAGGAGGGCGTAGCAGCTGACCATGAGAAGATTCGAGCAATGGTGAGTTGGCCAAGACCGACTTCTGTGAAGGGATTACGCAGCTTCTTGGGACTCACCGGTTACTACCAGAAGTTTGTGGCTGGCTATGGAACAATTGCACGGCCACTTACAGCTCTGTTACAGAAGGACAAATTTCAGTGGGGAGATGGGGCAACAGAGGCGTTTGACCAGCTCAAGACAGCTATGACGACGATTCCTGTGTTAGCTCTTCCGGACTTCACTGCAGTTTTTGTGGTTGGCTCGGACGCTTCGGGGATTGGACTGGGAGCCGTGTTGATGCAGCACCAACGACCAATTGCTTTCTATAGTCAAGCTTTCACGGAGAGACAGAGGCTGTGTTCGGTGTACGAACGGGAATTGATGGCTATCGTGTTTGCTGTGCAGAAGTGGCGTCACTACTTGCTTGGCCGGAAGTTTCTTGTCCGCACCGATATCAACGCTGGCTAACTAAGCTGTTGGGCTTTGACTTTGATATCCAATATCGCCCAGGACTCGAAAATAAAGCCGCAGATGCCCTCTCTCGAAGGGAGCATGGTCCGTAGTTGTGGGCTATCTCTGTTCCTGTCGCCATTCAGTTGGAGGAGATTGCCGCGGCTGTGAAGCAGGATCCAGAACTCAGTCGCATTCGGCAGCAGGTTGTGGCTCAGGAAGCCAGTGACCCTGATTTCACAGTGGTGCAAGGGAGGTTACTGCGACAGGGCAAACTGGTCTTGCCCAAGACATCACCCTTGGTCAATAGGATCATGCATGAGTTACACAGTGGTCTGGTAGGTGGGCACGGGGGGTATTGAAGACACAGAAAAGAGTATCACACATTGTCGGCCAATGCCAAGATCCATCACACATTTCATGTCTCGCAACTTAAAAAAGCTATTGGGGATTCATTTGCTGCGTTTCCTATTCTGGAAAAGTTGACTGCTGAGGGTGTGTTACAGGCCGAACCAGAGCAAGTCTTGGATACTAGGGTCGATGCGAAGTCAGGTCAGAAAGAGGTGTTGATCAAGTGGAAGGGGCTGCCGGATTTTGACAGCACGTGGGAGTGGCGCAGTGCTATAACAAGTCAGTTTCCGAGCTTTGACCTTGAGGACAAGGTCAGTGTCGATGGGGCGGGTATTGATACGTTTGAGGAAAGAGGCCACCAATACTCTATCAGTACCGTCGTCGCAAAGCCCAAAAAGTATAAGAAGTAGTCTCTCGTTGGCCCATGAGGAAGTCGGTTCATACTTGGGGCAGGTTCTGGAAGTAATCATGAAAAGGAATAACGTTGGAGGATATCAGGATCCGTCACGCGTGCAGGGAACATTGCACATCCTCTGTCGAGTGACGTGGTTTGGTCTGAGTGATCCTTAAATAAGAGGGGAGGTTACATTGGGAAGGGGATCGAGGATTTGGTGATTGTACGAGAGAGAGAATATATTTGTAATCATTACGATCATCAATAGAAAAGTACTTTAGGCTCTTTTTGTCATTAATCTTACGAGTTTTCGGTACAAAAGTGTATCACATTCTGTCCTTCCATAAATTCTGAGTTGGCTGATATTCTCCTGAATGTCCAGCTGATCTTCATGTTTTCCGAGTGGTTTGTCCGAAAAACAGATAAAAATCATGGTTCTTCGAGCAGAATGCTGTTAGCTCGGCATTGAGAGTGCTCAGCTCGGCATTTTTGTCTGTAAGAAATGTCAAGCCGGGTACCTCCCTGAAAATGCCGAGCTGGTTGCTTCCTCCTGTCCAATTGGTGCCAAAATGCCCAGTTGGACAGCAACGGATGGGGAGCATGGCATCTTCTTCTTGCAGGATGCCGAGCTAGATGGTGCTGAGCAGTCAGGTCAGCATTTTCTCCTCTCTAAAATACCGAGCTGACTACCTCCTTCCAAAATACCGAGCTCAGAGCGTTCACTGAGCCATCGAAGGATCCCATCCAGCACCAAATGCCGAGCTGGTGGAAGGGGATGGCCAGCTCAGCATTTCCTGTCACCAAGGAATGCCGAGCTGGACGACATCTTGCATCCTGACCAATCTCGCTCCTTTCTTCGTCTTCGGAAGCTTACCGTGAACTTATCGGCGTTTTCGTAAAAGTTTTAATAAACCGAGAAAACCGTTAACGAAGGATGAAAGTTGGGCCGAGCTGATGGAATCACCAATCTAAAGCCTAAAACTGACCTACCGGAGATTCTGGAAGATTCTCGAGGATTTAATGGAAAGACGGTGGAAAAAAGGAAAAGACGCAAGTCCCACATCGAGACTTTGGCTGCTTAGGACCTAAAGTTGTCTAGTATAAATCCTCGTTTGATTTCCATATAATATCTAGGGTCATTGGACTTCTGATCCATAATACCCTTTTGACATAGATGACCAAATCTCTTTACATACTATCTTCTAACATTTTCTTGTACATACTTATACATATGAGTTATTCATTCTTATTATATAAAAGTTACTATTCTGACTTTCTTTCTTGTAATACAAAATTATATCTTTTATTCATAAAAAGATTAGTAACTTGTTCAAATAATACATCAAATATAACACTACTAAACCAAACATATGTGAGCATTCTCTATATAAAGTCCTGCGAGGATCAATCAAGAAAATATCTCTTTACTTAAATATTCAATTTGGAATCAATAGAGAGATAATGTTGTTATCACAATATTTTTTTTTTCAAACTTACTTTTAGTAACTCTCCAAGAGTTTTCACTATGCTCAAATATAGGATCACATATTATTTTCATCAACTTACTTTTGGTAACTCTTCAAGAGTTTCAATGATGATTAAGTTAAGGGTTCTAGTGATCCATGATACTTTGATAAATACAGATAAGTTTATTGACTCATCTTATAATTTACTTTCTGATTATACTCCATAAAACACATTTTTCTTAATCGGATCAAGTACCTTGAATTCCCAGGAACATAATTTAATATCATCAATCCTTCTGAGATTGTATCCTTCTGGAATATCTATAATGGAGTTTCATATAACTATCATTACTCAGTGGGTTGTATAAGCCAAGTCCTTTTATTATTGCCAGAATTATAAAGAACTTGAAAGTTGTTGCATCCACCACATGAGACTATGTCTTTTCATAATCAATCCCATATTCATAGTATTGTAACACAAAGACTCTATCATATCTGTGGGATCCGAAATTCACCTCAACGTATTTTAGGAAAGTTAATGTGAGGATCCGAGAATCTTGGAAAGAAAGCGAGATTAAAGAGATTATGGAAAAAGGAAACTAGGGCCAAAAGAGAAATAAGAAGCCGAAAAGAGAGTTTTATTACTTTATTGCTAAGTATCGTAAGATGAGATTGTATATTACAAAGGTAAAGACCGATATGTATATATACTAGACAATCTTAAGTTGTAACTAGTCGAATTCAAGATGTGGGAACTAGTCTTCTCCAATTTTCCGCCGACTTGCGATAAAACCTTCGAGAGTCTTCTAGAGTCTTCGATAAGCCGGTTTGGCCAGTGGTAATCTTTTCTGTCAGCTCAGCCCAACTTCATAATTCGTCTTTCGTGTTAGCGGTTTTCTTTGGTTTCTTTTAAGCTAACATTTTACCGTTCTCGAGAGATAAAATTGTCACGATATTTTCATAAAACATCTATAAGTTCTCGAAAAATATCGATAAGTTCACAAAATGATCTTAAAGAAGAAGAACAAAATGTGATTGGTAAAAAGGATAGATCGGCTCGGCCTATCATCATTGAAAGAAGAAGATGGCTGAGCCAATCGTGATTGATGGGAAACACCATCTGGCTCGGCCCGTTTTGAAAAGGAAAATGGCTGACTCGGTCGCTCTTTCCTTCCAGCACGTCCGTCTCGGCTGGGAAGTTTGCACGGGATGATGACAATGACCAGCTGGGCATTAATTGAAGGAGCGATTGATGGCCGAACCAACCGGGATACTCTGTGGGAACGGGATTTCACCCAATGTATATTCGGAAAGTAAATTGATAATTAGGTCCCAAAAGTTCTGGAAAAAGAAACCTTACGAAAGATATTAAAGAATTTCCGCAAAAAGAAGAAAGTAAACAAAAAGGATAGATCGAGAATGCCTTTTATTACTAAGTACGAAAGTATGATGATTTTGAGTTATGCCTCGAAGGCTTTACATTGATATGTATTTATACTATAAAACTCTAAGCTTAAATTAGCCAAATTCCCGATGTGGGAGTCTATGTCTTCGCCTTTTCAACCGACCTCAAAGAATCTTCGAGAAACTTGCATCCAGCTCGGCATTTGTCATTGGTCTGATGATTTCTTCGATTTGACTTTCTGGTTTGATTTAAATTAATGTTTTGTCGTTTTCGATAGATGAAAACATTACATTATTTTTCGAAAACAACGCGAAGTTTGGTTAAAACTGCGGGAAGTCTACGAAAACATCGATAAATCTCCAAAATGGCTTCCAAATGTGACGAAAGGATCCACCAGCTGGGTAACTCTTCCTCTGAAGGAGAATGCCGAGCTGGTCATGAAAAATCAGCCATACCATCCAGCTCGACAACTTATGAGGGTATTGATGAACGAACTGCTTCCTTCTTATCATCTTCTCGTGTCCAGCTTGGCGAAGGAAACCATCCAGCTCGGCAAACCCCAAGATGGGATGAAAATGACGAGCTGGTTGTGCTGTGTAATAAAGTGCCGATCTGGTTGTGAGTCTAAGGAGTTTCCGTCCAAAAATGCCGAGCTGATAAGGTATTTCGGTTGATGGACTGTCTGAGATTTTCGGAGAATGATCGGAGACTTGTCATGCCTTTATTAGACAAGAATATGTTTGCGTTTTTCGTATAGAGTGTTGATGAGGTTGTGCCAGTGTTACTAGGAAGCGCTTTATTTGGGCTTACGATAGGTTAGTGTTTCGGAAACTAAGCTATGTGTTTGTCTGGTTTTAGGGGACGCGAATAGTCTTCGGCTTACCTCCCCGTTTTTTCGACGTTTTGAAACACTTTATAATCTCGTCTAGTGGTGTGCTAGATCGTGTTTCCGAGATGTCGAGACCAGTGTGTCGTGGTTGGCGCTTACCGGGTTGGCGAGTTTGCAGTGAGTGTTAAGGTAGTGCGAGTCTATAACAAACAGGCATGCCCCTCTCAAAGTCAAACCTAAGAACATCGTCCAGGATATACCTCTCGGATGTTAGGCTAGGATATACCTAACCTTTTCTTATATAGCGCACTTCTATGTTCGTGCACGGACATTACTGAAGTTCTCCGTTGTATACAAGGTCAGGTTGGTGACAGGTCTTGTCCATTGGGGCCAGCAATGGTCGCAAAACAGCTTGGTGAAACCGGTTTGATTTACTTCGAAGGTTTTGCGTGTTGGGTCATGGATATCAGGAACAATATCGATGTGTTTGTTTAGTTTTCGAGAACTGGTCCGAGAGTTTCTGTAACGGTCCAGACCCGCAGGCCCAGCAGGATCCAGCAGTAAAGGACAAAACCCTAGGTATTTTTTGTTTTAATATAAATTGCCTCATCTCGTTTGTTTTTGTCACAAAACCTAATAGCATCAAAACTCTACAAAAATCAGTCCATCGGAAAGTGGTATCACTATTTTTCCTCAGCCATCATCGAGATCAGTCGTTCCTTCATCGAGTTCTGTCGAAGGTAACCGTCGGATAACAGTTTTTGGATTGTTTTTCTTGGAATCGTTCAGTATTTTGGCAATAACTTTCTAACCGTGTGGAATTTAGTGAATCTAAGAACATCATCAGATTCAGGACGTAGAGACGAGTTCCACGACACCATACTTAGCCGCAGCAGAGCCACGACGCGCCACCACGTGCCTCCGGAAGCTCGCAAGTGGATCTCACGCACCGCCACATCCTCCGCCATCGCCGTCGCCGGTGAACCTCCGGTAAGCTGTTAACTACTGACCGCGTTGAATTCGTTGACCGCTTTGACCGTTGACCAGGCAATTTTAATGCGTCGCAGAATATAGCACGGGGACACGAAATTGGAACATCGGGTCAATATCGGGCTAAAGCATCGGACAGTACAGGACTCGGGAAGCAGCTTGAACCGGACCAGATTTCTCGGGGCATAGACAGAGGTTATCGGGTTACAGAACATTTTTTGAGACGGAATGAGGTTTGCCCAACCGAAAAACCCGTGCATCATGACTGTGTCGTGTATCGCATCGACCCTCGGGCATCCGGATCAGGCCTTCGATTGGCTCCACGACTAGAAAATCAAATCAGCCGGGACCCCGAGGTTATTCCCCGAACAACTCGACAAAAGAAGACGATCGATCAAGCTAGAAGCCTTTTGACTCGGGAAGTATCCAAAGATGATCGAGAGTTTTCACTTTTGGCCCGTATCGCTCGTACCAATGATCGGGACTCGAAACAGGAATTCAATTTTGAGGCGATCTTGGAGTTTTCTCTTTGACCAATTTCTAAGGTAAGGATTCTAAGACTATCTGAAGATTTGTCTCGAGCCAAAACTCACTTTTCCCTATTGGATCACCCGATGGCACGTGCTGGACCAATTTCTCTCGTCCGCGTCTCGACCAGTCCATCGGCAATGAACCTGGAGGGTAGCCGAATGGTCACTTTGACCAAAAACGCGTGAATTCAAATAGTCATTGACTGATTTGAATTTTTAGTCTTTCTTTCTTTGCGTGCTTCTTGTTTGTCAGAAAACATTAATGTTTCTATTTCCTATGCTCGGATACTTCAGTGTATAAGTATTCGACCTTTTCATGAATAAAATCAGACTTTTCTTATTTCAGGACGTATCAAAGTAGTATCAGAGCAACTCAATTCGGTATCTCTGAAACTTTTCATCTTCTCATCTCTCATCACTTTCTTTTATTTGGATCCGGGCTATCCTTTACTTCCCTAGTGATCGCCTAATCAGTATTTTTTTTTTAAGAAAAAAGAAGATAAAAACATTATAAAAAAAGAGAAGGTATTATTGGTTTGAATCACNCGGGGGGGGGGGGGGAGTGGTGGAAGAGTAAGCCTGGTGGCTGAAGAGAAACCCAGCCTTAGGATAGTTAAAACGGATCCCATCAAAATCTTCTTTTCTCTCTTATTCCCTTGTTACTTGGGTGTTCCATTGGATGTTCGGATTAGATCTCTTTGAACCTTGAGAGAAATTTCGTGTGACACCAAAATTTGAGGGAAACACGTGAGTGGGGGAGTATAAACACACGAGTGGAGAGGAATATTTACCTTGACTTGTTTTTTTCTTCTTTTCAGGACAGAATGGAACAGGAGGACCGACCAGAAACCTCCACGGCCGGATCATCCAACTTACAAATGAGAGCTTTAAATGATAGCATGAGTCGTTTAATGAATGCAGGTTTGGAGCAGATCCATGCAAGGATTGATGATCTGCAAACATAAACTCAACCTGACCGTGCTCCATGCAGAAACCGGCCCAGGCGTCCTAGTCGTTCCGAGGAGGACATGGACGAAGAAATCGTCGAGGAAGACCGAACACACTACCGGTCAAGACAAGGCAACCGGAACCAAGAGCAAGGTAATGTGAACCCTTTTGCTAAAATAAATGAGCGTGTGGATGATGGGATAGGTAGTCTCAGACTTAAAATTCCTACTTTTGTGGTAAAAATGATCCAGACGCTTACCTTTAATGGGAAAGGAAAGTTGAACTCATTTTTGATTGCCAAAATTTCTCTGAAATTAAAAGGTTAAGTTTGCAGCGACTGAATTAACCGGCTACGCTATTAATTAGTATGATCATGTTGGTGAACCAAATTCAACCTGGGAATATCTGACCTCGCTCATGAGAAAAAGGTTTATACCAAACCATTATGGTCGGGAGCTTTACCAAAAGCTTAGACGGCTCAACCAGGGATCTAAGAGTGTGGAAGAATACTTCCAGGAGATGGAAATTCTCCTGATCAAGGCGGATATAGAGGAAACCCTTGAAGCAACGATGGCGCGGTTTATGGGAGGGTTGAATCGTGAACTACAGGACCGCACGGAACTCCAAGAGTATGAACGCATCGAGGAGATGTTGCATAAAGCCATTCTGCTGGAGCAGCAATCTAAAGGAAAGGGTTTTTCCAAACCACCATAGGCCGTGCAAGCCAAACCATCTTATCCGGACAAAGGTAAGTCCTTGGCACCAGTTCCTTCTGATTCCAAAACTAACAACTTCTCTTCTCGTTTTGACAAAAATAAAGCCGTGGGAACCTCGAGTAGAGCCAGGGATATCAGGTGCTTCAAATGCCAAGGCTTAGGTCATTACACCAACAGTTGTCCTAATCAAAAGNCAGTTGTCCAAATCAAAAGACAATGATTTTGCGTGACAATGGAGAAGTTGAATCGGAAGCCGAAGAAAAAGATGATGGACCGATCTTTGATGAAGGACCGGACGATGAGCTCTTCGATTACCCGGCCCAGGGTCAGCTCCAAGTCACCCGGAGAACTCTTAACATCCAACCCAAAACAGAGGAAGCAGAACAAAGGGAGAATTTGTTTCATTCTCGTTGTTTGGTCCATGGTAAAATTTGTTCTCTTATTATTGATGGAGGCAGCTGTACTAATGTTCCTAGCGATGTTTTGGTCAGGAAGCTCGGACTTGAGACGCGTCCACACCCGCATCCCTTTAAACTTGAATGGCTGAACGATGCGGGCGAGCTACGCGTCACGGAGCAAGTTATGGTACCAATCACGATAGGCCGGTACAGTGATGAGATCTTGTGCAACGTCCTTCCGATGGACGCCAGCCATATTCTTCTCTGTCGACCGTGGCAGTACGATAAGAAAGGGATCCATGATGGATTCACGAACCGCCACTCCTTCGACCACGATGGCAAGAAAATAACATTGGTCCCTCTTTCACCATCAGAAGCTAACCACGACCAAATTCAACTTAAGAAAAGTCGTAATGCAACCGAGTCCAAAGAAGAACCTCAGACAGCCAAGAAAAATTCTAACTTCCTGGCCAAGCAAGCACAAGTAAGAAAAACTCTTTTCTCTCAGACTGCTTTCCTTTTGCTGATTTATAAAGAAACCCTCATGGCATCTTCTAACCTTGCACCAGAGCTTCCGAGTGATCTTCAAGACATTCTGCAGGACTTCAAAGACGTTTTCCCTGAAGAAAATCTGAAAGGACTGCCTCCGGTCATGGGAATTGAACATCAGACTGATTTTGTTCCCTAAGCTTCTCTTCCCAACCGTCCAGCCTACAGAGCCAACCCGGTTGAAACCAAGGAGTTGCAAAAACAAATTGGAGAGCTCTTGGACAAAGGTTACATCAGGGAAAGCCTCAGCCCATGCGCGGTTCCTGTTCTGCTGGTGCCAAAGAAAGATGGGACTTCAAGGATGTGCGTAGACTGTCGTGCCATAAACAATATCACGGTAAAGTATAGACATCCAATCCCTAGGCTAGATGATATGCTTGACGAGCTGCATGGTTCTTCTGTGTTTTCAAAAATTGATTTAAAAAGTGGCTATCACCAAATTCGTATGAAAGAGGGTGATGAATGGAAGACTGCTTTTAAAACTAAGCTAGGATTGTATGAATGGTTGGTTATGCCTTTCGAACAGACCAATGCCCCTAGCACCTTTATGCGTCTCATGAATCATGTGCTTAGAAATTTTATAGGTCATTTTGTGGTTGTATATTTCGATGATATTTCTCATCTATAGCAAGGACCTAGAAGAGCATAAAGAGCATTTCTGTTTGGTTTTCGAAGTACTTAGAAAAGAACAATTATATGCCAACTTGAAGAAATGTTCTTTTGGGACAGACCACGTGGTCTTTTTAGGTTTTGTTGTTGGTGCAGATGGACTACGTGTAGATGACGAGAAGGTACAAGCTATCTGGGACTGGCCAAGTCCAAAGACCATCACTGATGTCAAAAGCTTCCATGGACTGGTAGGGTTTTACCGAAGGTTCGTACCAAACTTCAGTACCATTGCAGCTCCGCTTACTGAGGTGGTGAAGAAGAGTGTGGGTTTTAAGTGGGAGCAAGCTCAGGAGGATGCCTTTTAAACACTAAAAGGAAAATTAACAAAAGCTCCTTTACTTGTTCTTCCAGATTTTTCTAAAACCTTTGAAATAGAATGTGATGTCTCAGGCGTTGGAATTGGTACTGTCTTGATGCAAGAGAAGAGACCGGTGGCATACTTCAGTGAAAAACTTGGTGGAGCCATGCTTAACTACCCAACTTATGACAAAGAACTGTACACTTTGGTGACGGCAGTCCAAACATGGCAACACTACCGTTGGCCCAAAGAATTTTTGGTACACACGGACCACCAGTCTCTGAGGCATCTTAAAGGACAAAACAAGCTGAATAAAAGGCATGCCCGCCGGGTGGAATTCATTGAAACATTCCCTTATGTTATCAAATACAAACAAGGTAAGGAGAATGTGGTCGCTGATGCCTTGTCCCGAAGGTATGTTCTTCTCTCAGCCCTAGAAACCAAGTTGCTTGGATTTGAGTTTGTTAAGGACCTATACGCATCTGACCCAGACTTTAAAGAAGTTCTTAGGAAGTGCACAAAGGTCGCTTATGGGACATATTATCAAGTCTCAGGTTTTTTATTCTTTGATAACCGTCTTTGTGTTCCCCAATGTTCTTTGAGAGAGATGTTTCTTAGGGAAGCTCACGATGGTGGACTCATGGGACACATTGGAATAAAAAAAACCCACAAAGGTTGTCTACGAACACTTCTTCTGGCCGAGCTTGATGAAAGATGTGGAAAGAATTCGCAATTCGTGCGTGGTTTGCAAAGAATCAAAAACAAGGAGTCAAAACCAAGGTTTGTATTCTGCCCTTCCTATCCCTGAGCATATGTGGGTTGATCTGTCCATGGACATTGTCTTAGGATTGCCTAGAACCAAAACTGGTAGAGATTCTATTTTTTGTGGTGGTGGATAGGTTTTCTAAAATGGCCCATTTTATTCCTTGTCATCTGATGATGCTGTGCATGTAGCCGACCTGTTCTTTAGGGAAGTGGTTAGACTACTTGGAATGCCAATGACAATCGTGTCTGATAGGGATGTTAAGTTCCTTAGCTACTTTTGGAAAACTCTGTGGTCAAAGTTAGGAACCAAACTCCTGTTTTGAACCACTTGTCATCCTCAAACCGATGGTCAGACTGAAGTATTGAACCGTACGTTGTCTGCCTTGCTTAGGTCTTTAGTGAAGAAAAACCTTAAGTCGTGGGAAGAGTGTTTGCCGCATGTTGAATTCGCTTATAATCAATAAACATTCGGCCACCAAATTTTCACCCTTTGAAATTGTTTATGGTTTTAACCCTATGACTCCACTTGATCTTGTTCCTTCGCCTGTGAGTAAAAGATTTAGTACAGATGGCAAAAAGAAGGCGGAAAGCATTAAAAAGTTGCATGAGATGGTATGTGCCAACATGAAGGCCAAAACCGGAGTCTATGAGAAGAAAGCCAACCGGAGAAGGAAGAAGAATAGTTTCAAGGTGGGAGAACTGGTATGGGTGCACTTAAGAAAGGAATGATTCCCAGACGAAAGAAAATCCAAACTCATGCCGCGGGTCAATGGTCCTTTCCAAATTTTTCAGAAAATGGCAATAATGCATACCGGCTTAACTTGCAAGGTAAGTATGATGTTTTTCATAGCTTTTCGTGGCAGATGTTCCTGATTTGTGGACAAATCCTTTTCAAGAGGAGGGGAATGATGCGCCGCAGAATATAACATCGAGACGCGAAAATGGAACATCGGGTCAATATCGGGCTAAAGCATCAGACAGTACGGGACATAGGAAGCAACTTGAACCGGACCAGATTTCTCGGGGCACAGACGGAGGTTATCGGGTTACAGAACATAGCGAGTCGATGTCTCGAGATGGAATGGCATTTTCCCCAACCGAACAACCCGTGCATCATGTTCGTGTCGTGTATCGCATCGACCCTCGGGCATCCGGATCAGGCCTTCGATTGGATCCACGACCAGCCAATCGAATCAGCCTGGACACCGAGGTTATTCCCCGAACAACTCGACAAAAGAAGACGATCGATCAAGCCAGAAGCCCTTTGACTCGGGAAGAATCCGAAGATGATCGAGAGTTTTCACTTTTGGCCCGTACCGCTCGTACCAATGATCTGAAGATTTGTCTCGAGTCAAAACTCACTTTTCCGTATTGGATCACCCAATGGCACGTACTGGACCAGTTTCTATCGTCCACGTCTTGACTAGTCCATCGGCAATGAACCTGGACGGTAGCTGAATGGTCACTTCGACCAAAAACGCATGAATTCAAATAGTCATTAACTGATTTGAATTTTTCGTCTTTCTTTCTTTGCATACTTCTTGTTTGTCGGAAAACATTAATGTTTCTATTTTCTATGCTCGGATACTTCAGTGTATAAGTATTCGACCTTTTCATGAATAAAATCAGACTTTGCTTAATTTTTATCTTTTGATTGAGATCTTTCTCTCGTTGTTCTTTGATAAGAAATTTTCCAACACTTGGTGCGTAATATCCAAGTAACCAACCTCACCTTCCAGGTGTTCTTGTGTGTAATATCAAGAGGCTAAGGCGAGTGGGAATATCGGTGGCCATCAGCAACCATCGTGCGACCCTTCGATCCATCAGATCTGCCGAGTCTTTCATCTCGATCAGGCCAGATCCATATCAAACTATACCGACTGAGTGATCCTCTAATTCAGGACGTATCACATTTGGTTTAACTAATTTCCGGTTTAAGTTAATTGATTTTGGTTCGGTTTAGTGAATTGGATCCAGTTTGGGTAATCGGGTCGGGTTATCGGGAATTTTTGGAATTTTGTAGAAATTCAAAACTTTCTATAAGCTCGGAACTCTTTGTGCTCAGAATTCAAAACTCGTTGATTCCTTTTAACCGAAACATCAAAGTTCTCGATTATTCGGATTCTCGGAACTGCCTATGATAGCGTGAATGGTGATGAGTGTGTATACACTCCTACTCCCCCCTTTTTCGTTGGAGGGACAGCTGTACCTTTCCGATGATTGGTTGCATACATACCTCTTTGGAGGATCAAGCCGTCTCGTAGTTCAGTTGGTTTTGGATACATTTTCTTATTTTACGGCATTTTCTCGAGTCGTTCAAAGTCTAAACTCTAGATAATGGTGCTGTTTTAGGGTTAAGATGGAGACCAGATGTCCATGTTCTGAACCTGTGACGTTTCGGGTGCATCCTTTGATGCCTTGGAGCCAGTTGCAGAAGTTTCGGCTTCCTGGCCTGATGGTGTTGTCTCCTCATTGGATACTTCTTTTGGAGTTTCTTTCGTAAGAGTTTGCCTTGCCGATTTCGTCTTGGTTCATTTGGGAGGCGCCTCGTTTCTGATCTGGAGCTTCCAGAATATATGTTCTGCTAAGAAACAAACTCGGGATTCCTTATGATTTCCCCAAACAGGTTTGATGCCTGTTTTCATTGGAAATTTCAGGCATAGATGGTAGGTGGAGGGGATAGCTTGCATTGGGTTAATCCAATGGATCCCAATGATAACATTGTAGATGGCTGGGTGGTCAACCACTACGAAGTTGACGACTTTGGTAACCCCTACTGCCTGGATAGGGAGTCAGATGTTACCTAAAGTCATAGTGATTTCACCCATAACTCCACTCAGAGGTTTGGGAAGGGGCTCGATTTTAGAGAAACCTATATTCATCCTTCGGAAAGTTTCTCGAAAAATGACATCGACTGAACTCCCAGTAACGACCAGGATCCTAGCAACATTGATATCGCTTATCACCAGTTGGATCACGAGTGGATCGTCGTTTGGATGCTGAATTTCAGCTGCATCCTCTTCCCCGAAGGTGATCTGGAAGTTATCCCGAGGTGCAGGTTGTAGCCAATTGGTGCTGGTTTCTGCCTGGCGTTGGTAAGCTTTGATGGCAAAAATCGTGTATGGGCAGTATTGTGATCCACCCATGATGATATGAATCTTTTGCCGACTATTTGGTCAAGCGGGTTTTTAAGTTCGTCTTCCGTGTTTTGGAGTTTCCGATTTAGGCCTCTCCGGAGTATGACTGGGTTCTTCCTCAGCGGTTTCTTCTTCTTGCTCGCTCCCCTCGTGGGCTTCTATTACGAGAAAATTTGACGTCACCAAGTTCTCCAGCTAAGAGCTTATGTGTTAGTTTTGCTCCAAGGGTGCGGTAATTTAGGGTCGAATGGCCATGTGCCTTATGATGGTCGCAGTAGGCGATTTTCTCGTAGGTGGAGTTGTTGCGAGTCTAGCTATTCGGTTTCTTTCCTCGCCCAGCTCCTGACTGTGGTCTGGGCGACCCTCCAGGGGACGGCCCTGTTCCCACTTGATAGTTGTGAGCCCCTCCTTTTATTTTGAAGTTCACATACTTCTTTCCTATCGAAGTGCTGGGGGCTGAGGGTGTGCTCTTGCTCGGGGGCTCATATCGGAGTTTACGTTTGTTCGCTCGGATATCCTCCTAGAGCTTGATGAAGCCTGAAGCTCGATGGAGAGCATCTTGGATGGTTGGTAGCGTATTGAGCGTCATTTCCTCTTGGAAATGTGTGTCATACCACAACGATCTCTTAAGTGCCTCAAGTGCAGCTCTATCATACCATCTATTCTCGAGACTACGGCTTTGAATCGCTCAATGAAGTGCTTGAGAGATTCGTTCTGGCCTTGAGTGATCGTCTAAAGGTCAGCATCCGAGGTCTGCTGATTTATGAACATCCAATACTTTTTGAGGAAAGCCTTTGAGAGCTGTGAGAAGCTGTCGATGGAGTTCCTCTCGAGTTTCGAGAATGACTCTAAGGCATCGCCTTTGACGTTTTCGAGGAATAAGAGGCAGTATCCTGCGTCCTCTTCGTCCTTTTTGAATCTTGCACGTCCCGTCGCTATCCTAAAGGATGTTAAGTGGGCCTTGGGGTCGGTATTCCCATCATAGAGTCTGATTTTCACCTTCCCAGGATAGGATAGTTTTGCTGCGGTGATGCGATCCGTGAATAGCGTCTTTTGAGATTCTTCGAGGACGTGATTAATCTCAGGTGCAGCGCTTGTTGCTTGATGGACTTGAGACTTGACCATCCTCATCTCATCTTGACCATCCTCATCTCATCGGCTGCTTGGTTGAGCCTTTTACGCAATTCATCGATCTCGCTTCTCCTGGTAACTTGCTCGAGATCGTTTTCTTGCTCTTGCAAGATAGCAACCTCTTCTTCCGTTAGGTCATTCCCATGATTTGAGAGTTTCTCCTCGCCCTCGGGCTGATCATCATTAGGTTGATCATCCGGAGAGGGATTTCCCTCAGTGTGTGGTGCATCGGTAAGGATGCTTGTTGCAGTTGTGTTTCCAGATCGTCGGATTGGGGGTTGATCCTACGCATTGACGGAGTTTTTTTTCGTGTTGCGATGTGGATCACGCCTCAGAGACCAGTGACCTAGCGGGGTTGAGAAGTCGAGACGCCTTCCTCGAAGGGGATTGGCTTTGGACTCAGCTTCCTTGCGGGAGGTTTTCCATCTTTTTATTCAAAGAATCGTTGAGCTTTCCTTGCTCCTCGTTCTTCTCTAGTAAATCTTCGAGAGAGGATCAAAGCTGTGCAATCAGGGTTGTGGTATCCTCTTCTCGGTCTCCTGCTCCGGACGAATTTAAATCCATCGGGATTACTCCTTCAGCCGCCATGAGCTTTGATCTAGGGTTTTTCGCCTTTGAGAGTAAAGATTTCTCGTATCCCCTCATTCTAGCGCCAAACCGTGGGAACCGAAATTCACCTCAATGTATTTGTAAAAAGTTGTTAATGTGAGGAACCGAGAATCTTGGGAGAGAAAACGAAAGTAAGAGAAATATCGAAAAAGGAAATTATGCTCCACGAGTTCTAGGTGTTAGAAGACCTATTCATAATAGTGTTGGTGTTCAGGGAGTCGATGAACCAATTTCAGCTGAGGCTCTGTACCGTATTGCGCGACATAACAGATTAGAAATTATCAAAGCTAAAAGAAGTCTACAACGCCATCTTGGTTAGTCATCGTTAAATTTATTTATTGAATTATTATGTTGTGCATTCGTTGATTTAAACTGGTGATTTGTTTTTGTTGAATAACTTCAAGCGCTGTTGGAAACATCTATCAACGGCAAAGATTTAAGCTGCTTTGTCGCCAGTGATTCTGAGGAGGAAGGTGATGGTCAAAGTAGTGAAGAATTTGAAAATGAACCAGATTTTATGCAGACCGGTCCTACATCTGAATCGGACGTAGGAAAAAAAATGATGTGTGTAATATTTCCGATGATACTACAGAAGATGTTTTGACTAGGAACGATTTAGTGAGAGCTGTTAAGCCAGGGCAGACGGTTACAGGTAACTAACTCAAGCTGTATATCAATAATCTTCGATTTCTATTCTAGTTGGTTTATCCAAAATAGAACGGTTAACACTACAAACCTTGACTTTGTTTAGGTTATTATGACGAGGGTGATCCTATCTATGTATGTCAAGATTGTAAAGTGTTTATGTGGTATGGAGAGCGTTTGGGTAAACGACGATCTCCACAAATACCAGTTTTCTCTATGTGTTGTGGCCAGGGTAAAGTTGTCTTGCCGTTACTCAAACCACCTCCCAATCAATTGTTATCTCTGCTATTCAATGATGGTCCAATACGAACACATTTCCGAGAAAATATTCGAGCCTATAAACTGATGTTTTCTTTTACATCGTTAGGGGGAAATATCAACTTTCTATCAACAATGGTAAAGGACCTTATCTGTTCCAGTTATCTGGAGAAAATTTTCATTATATAGGTGATATCCTACCACCCCCGGTGAAAATCCAGCATTTTTGCAGCTTTACATACACGATACTGCACATGAGATATTCAACCGATTGTCCGCGTTCCGCAAATTATCTTGATATTTGTGAAAAAATATTGTGAAATATATTTTGTTGTCTAAAATACGCCGTAATAATCATCTATATGTTAACTATGTAAAAAATCCGGGGACGCTGGTGCTCTAGACGAATCAATTGTTAGGACCATACAACAAATGTTAGATAAGCACAATCGTCATGTCAAAGCATTCAGGCATGTGCGTGATAGGTTTCAGCAATGCAACCAAGTAAGAAATCTCCGTTTAATTTTGAAATCTGATAGACAATCTGATGGCCGTACCGAAA
>OVBI01001070.1:0-43080 GCA_900406495.1 Sisymbrium altissimum | reverse complement strand
AATTTTTTTTTTTTTGTTATATACGTAGTGATAATAGTAAGTAGTGATTTGAAATCATTATTGTTATTAAGATATTAAAGTAACCAAAAAAAGATATTAAGATAATTAAATGAAGTTTTTAAAAAATATATTGTTTGGATATAGGGTTAAGTATTTAATAAATAAAAAATTGTTAATGTTAATTAGTGTTTGGTTTTAGGGTCAAAGTTTTTATTTTAAAATAAAAAAACAAAAAACTACTAAAAAAATTAGAAAATGACACATGAGCCAAAAAACCCCTAATTGCTTCTCCTTTAATATATAGTAGATATAGATAAAAAAAAAAGTTAAATTGATGAATTTAATATACACCTTATTCTTTATAATGATATGGTTGCAAGATTTCAAAAGAAAATGAAACAATTTTATATATATTAGAAAAGTTTAGTTTTCCACATTAATTTTTACATATGTCAATTACAGAGATCTTTTAAATAAATTAGCATTATTATACCTAATTTCATTTATGAATTTTTTTGTTTAAATTTTTTTTCCCTAATCACAAAACTAATAAAAGAGAAACTATCTTTAAAATAAAGTTAAATTTAGAAATCTAATTATAATAATACTTATCTTTCTTTGTTTTCAACCAAAAATGTATTTTCTCTTTAAAAATATATTTGAGTTTAGATAATCATATTTTTATTTATTTTTATTTTAATTATTTTCTGGCAATAAAAATAAATGAATATGTGCACACACACATATATATCAAATTTTTGGATATATTTTGAACTTAAAAATTATTTTTAATTAATTGATATACTCAATATCTATCATAATTTACATCCTAATTAGAAAGTTTAATTACTAATAAGAAAATTTATGTCTCATGACATCATCTCGAAAGTCCATCGTGCTATTAGTTTGGCATCAGAAAACAATCAAATCCTTGAAGAAACACAAATACTCCATTCACTGTAGGGGTACCTAATACTCTTGTTTAGTATCCATATAAAATTAAGATCCCAACATTTTCAAAGGTAATTGTTGGAGATGGATTTCATCCCTCTTTGGCCTATAACACATATAAGTCGATTTGTCCTAATTTTGACATACGCGGAAAGTCGTAAATATAAGTAAAAGTAGATATGACAAGTCGTCAGAAGGAAAGTCGATATGCATGTCCAAAGAAGGCAAGTCAGCCCAAAGGGGAAAAGGAAAGGGAATCTAGCCGACTTGAAAGCACTTATGGAAAGTAGATCTAGTTGATTTGCTATATAAACTTGTGTAATCATCTTGGTAAAACACACATTCATCTTGGTAAAACACACATTCATCTTGGTCCACGACATCGATGTCCAACTATTCGTGTGGAAACACATTATCTGCCGGCATGGATTACCATACGAAATAGTCACCGACAACGGATCCCAGTTTATATCTAATCTTTTTCGAGGTTTTTGCGAGCGCTGGAATATCCGACTCAGTTATTCAACTCCCCGTTACCCGCAAGGAAATGGGCAAGCCGAGACCACTAATAAAACTATTCTCGACGGCATTCGCAAACGGCTGGAAGCATGGAAAGGAGCTTGGGCTGACGAATTGGACGGCGTGCTATGGTCCCACCGAACGACCCCACGGCGAGCCACAGGCAGGACGCCTTTCTCACTCACCTATGGGGTAGAGACAATGGCACCTGCTGAAGTCAATGTCTACAGTCTTCGACGCGCCTTACTCCCGGAAAATCCCGAACTCAACGAGAGAATGCTCCTCGACGCCCTGGACACACTCGAGGAACAGCGCAATCAAGCGTTACTTCGAATCCAAAACTATCAGCAACTCGCAACTCGCTATTACAATAATAAAGTGAAAGGGCGAGAATTCAAGGAGGGCGACTTGGTGTTACGAAAAGTTAACGATAACACAAAAGAGGACCGAGCTGGAAAACACGGGGCCAAATGGGAAGGACCGTATATCATCACCAAAGTCGTCAAACCAGGAGCTCCAAACACCGAAAGGCGCTGCAGTGCAACGGCCATGGAACTCGATGAATCTCAAATGCTACCATAACTAGGTGACTTCNAAAAAAAAAAAAAAAAAATACAGAGAACTACGAATGGCTTGATCTTTCTTTTGAAAGTACGTAGGCAGCCCGCCAGGGTCCAGCTATAACATAAAAAAAAACCAATGTCCTCTTGGGGACAAACTTACCAGTCCTCTCACGAATGTCGTTAAGGCATATGCGAGCGATTTGACAGTCCTCTCACGAATGTCGTTAAGAAATACGCGAGCGACTTGACGATTCTTACATGCAAGTCGTTAAAAACACATGCGAGCGATTTGACAGTCCTCTCACGAATGTCGTTAAGGCATATGCGAGCGATTTGACAGTCCTCTCACGAATGTCGTTAAGGCATATGCGAGCGATTTGACAGTCCTCTCACGAATGTCGTTAAGGCATATGCGAGCGATTTGACAGTCCTCTCACGAATGTCGTTAAGGCATATGCGAGCGATTTGACAGTCCTCTCACGAATGTCGTTAAGGCATATGCGAGCGATTTGACAGTCCTCTCACGAATGTCGTTAAGGCATATGCGAGCGATTTGACAGTCCTCTCACGAATGTCGTTAAGGCATATGCGAGCGATTTGACAGTCCTCTCACGAATGTCGTTAAGGCATATGCGAGCGATTTGACAGTCCTCTCACGAATGTCGTTAAGGCATATGCGAGCGATTTGACAGTCCTCTCACGAATGTCGTTAAGGCATATGCGAGCGATTTGACAGTCCTCTCACGAATGTCGTTAAGGCATATGCGAGCGATTTGACAATCCTCTCACGAATGTCGTTAAGAAATACGCGAGCGACTTGACGATTCTTACATGCAAGTCGTTAAAAACACACGCGAGATATTTGACAGTCCTTACACGCAAAACATACGCACGCAACTTAACCGTCTACGCACGCAAGTCGATAAGCTATATGTGAACGACTTGATTACCCCTGCAAGCCTGTCGTTAAGATAAATGCGATCGACTTGACCGTCTCGCTCAATGAAAGACGACCCCTTACACGACCAACTCGAGCAAAGACGGCTTCCAAGCCCATCGATGACTTGAGCGACTTCTCGAGTATTTCTAACAGGAGAATCATTTGTCTGTCAGACAATATCTTGTCTTCATAAAAGACCACAACTGATACACTCACTCGTCACAAAATCGAGCTCCGTGATCTGGCCCATCACTTTGAACCCACGCGCTTCCCTGAGGCGTCATGACGACCAAAGTCATGCCTTGGCAAGGACCACAATCCAAGCCAAGGACTCCGTAAGCCGAGCATCACGTCTCGCACAAAGTCAAACACTAAGTCTTGCAGTCTAACCAACAGGTTACGACTTCCAAACGTTACCATTCTATTGCATTACTTCCCTAACGTCTTACCTCTTTATTACTAATGACTTCCACAATTTCATTATCATTATATTTCCCCCACGACTTGTCTATACTGAAAATTCATTACTGATAATATTCTTTGTGCGATTTCAGGAGTCATAAATAAAGCGATTCCGATTAATATAATCCGATAAAATAAAACAAGATTACAACGTAACCAAAAAAGCAAATGATAGAGCTACAACAAAAGGAACAAAGGAACAACTCCTTCATGGTTTCTCACCACCTTCCTCTGGGCGGCTTCTCGTATCCTGACCACTTAATCGCGTTGGAACAATCAACCCCTGATTAGTCCCGAACTCGTCGACTACAGGAGGAACGGGAAGCGGGGAGCTGAATATCGGAGACCCAGGAGCCAAGGCCAGCGGTGATATCACTAGATCAGCCTCAGAGACTTCAGTAACGTCCATGTCCTTGATGTCTTTATGAAACCGAGCCTCATCTTGTCGCACTTGCTCCAGTGTCGCAAGGGGAATAACAACACCCTCGGTTACCAACTTCTCCAGGCACTCGCGAGTTCCCTTAGCTTGACTATATAACGAGTATGCGTCGTTAATCGAGTCCTGCTCATCCAAAAACGCCTTGACCTTTCGCATCTTCACTTCAAACTTAGTCATCATCTTGGCTTGTGTATCGTCTCGCATCTTGCCCACGCATTCATCGCGGGACTGCCTCAATCGAGCCATCTCCTTTTGCTTCTCCACTTTCAGCCTAGCAACTTCCTGTTCCGCCTTTAAAGAGACTTGGAGCTTCGCATTCTCTTCTTTGATCACCATGGCCCTCTTGCCAATTTGATTCATCTCCCGTGTCTTCGTCGCTGCATCCTTCCTGGCCGACCCCAAGTCCTTCTCGATTCGATCCAAGCGATCTTCATACTGAGCTACAGACCGGTTTTGATATCCTGCGACCTATAGCAAAGCACCATCGCGTGTCAAATACTAGAAAGCGACTTGGGAACTAGAAAACAGAAAATATAACACTTACCATTGCAAGCGCTTTGGCGAAATTTTTGTAATTTCCAGCTTCACGCAGCTCATTGATAGGCGGCATCTCCTTTTCTGATCCTTTGATGCGACTTACCAAATCGGCACATTCACTCGGTTCATCGACAAGCGGACTACTTTTCCTGTAGTTGAAAGAAAAAGCATGCGGATTTGCGGCTTTGTGCCCCTTGGCGCCCTCGGCATCGTCCGACTCGGAGATTGAGCGCTTTCGGCTGGCACCGTCGTTCGGTTGAGTATTCTTGCCGCCGGGTACAACTCGGGTACCAGGAGGGGCCTGATCAACAGCAATTCCTTTCATCTTTTGCGATGCCGCCTTCAAAGCATTCTCACTTGTCGACTTCGCAACTTCTTTAGTCTTTGGAGGATTGCTCGGCGATTTCACTGCCTCTTCCCCCGATTTCCTTTCCGACGACTTCGGTGTCATCTGGAGTTTGTCAGCATAGGATGGAATGTTCCTTTTTGCTTTCCCCATTTTTGGCTTCTTTCCCTCGTTTGGTACACACAATTCCTTGGTATCCCACCGAACTGAACAAAAAAGAAGAGAAGGGAGGAAGCACGGTTAGCATCGAATAATTCGATGGCGGCTTAGTAGCACCAACTCGGATTACCTCTTGAAATACGCGCAAGACTTTGTCTAATCCGAGCAGCACTCACTTCCGGCCACTTAAGGTGTCCCCGAGCTCTAAGTTGTTCAATCTTTGGATAAAACCCGTGTGGTGTGTTCTCCAAGGGCCACGGATGCTCAAATGCAAAATAAGAAAGACAAAATACCATACGACTTAGATGCTGAGGACGTTACCATCCAGAAAAACACAAAAAAGAACACAACTATTTGCTACCCGTATTTGTATTCCATTCAACCCTATATTCTCTAGTCAAATCGGGGACTGTTAGCTCTGATACTTTGAGGAAAAAATAGTGTCGTTCCCAATTGGGAACTTTCCTCGGTGCGCCAGTGATCAACCCGTGGGACGGCTTCATCTTTATATGATACTGGCCGAGTTTATCCCTATTTCTCCCAAAGTTAGTCATCTGTTCGAAGTCCCAACAACTGACTTCTTCATTTAACTCGCCCCCCAACAGAAGATTCCCGACCACATGACGGATTGATGTCGCTGTCAGCTGCGAAATGGCGATTCTTCGACGATCGCAATACGAAACTAAGAGGTGTGGAAGCGGAAGCCATAGATTAGATTTTCGGAAATATGACTCATAAAGACATATATACCCATTTGGAGCAGTCCAAGGTCGATCATGCGGCTTTGGAATTTTGTAGAGTATTCCTTCATCGACTGAAGTTGCACCCTCCAATACCTCGGCCACTGAGTCGATCGTTGACCAAGTCGGCAGAAATCCTGGCCATAATTCGTCCTCCTCGCCTGTAACTTCTGTACTAGAACCCAAACTATCTTTATCTTGCTGGACGACTTGCAAATCCCTATCGCCCGGTTTGGTTCCCGAATATTGAGTGACTTCTACAGGTCTATCCTCAAAGCCGCCCATCGCCTGTTGAGCGACTTGACTGTCTTGATCTTCCAAGACGCACTCGATCCGTTGAGCGGTTTGCTCGACTCCACCTCTCAAGCCGTCGATCGTCTACTGTGCGGCTTGCCAATCTCCGTCATCCAAGGCGCTATTAATTTGTTTAGCGGTTTGCTCAACTCTATCTCCCAAGTCGTCGACCGTTTGCTGTGCGGTTTGCCTAGCTTCGTCTCCCAAGGCGCACTTGATTTGTTGAGCGATTTGCTCGGATTCGCCCTCCGAATCGTATACCACACGCGCACGGCGACTTGCTTGTTTTCACCATCGAAGCCACATTCAACTTGTTGAGCGACTCGGGAATCCTCGTCTCCTAAGTCGCCTCCTGTTCGCCTGCCGACTTGCGTCGTCATGTTCTCCCCCAGACCGCGCATCACGCGCTGAGAGCCTTGTTCCAACCCACCTTCCAAATCGCCGATCGCTTGTTGTACGATTTCCTTAGCTCTAACCACACCGAAGTCACTACTTTCTCCCGTTCCTTGTCCATTTCTTTCATCTTGATCGCGAGTCGCATGGATGGAGCCCAAGTCGTCGCACCAAGCTTTGTCTTTGTTCGCACTCAGAGAACTACCCAACGTAAGTCGCTCGTTGTCTTGATCTCGCAGATTGAGTCTCGGCGAAGCAGAATACTTTCGCAGATTCATCGGAGAAATCAAACAAACCAAAATGCACGGCAGGTCTTCACCGGAAAATAAGAACTCTACCAAAAACAATAAAAAGAGAATGAAAGGAGAGAACGGTTACCTTTTGTTGCTGACTGAAGAAATGAGGAATGAAGTAGTGAAGGGCTTATTTATAGAAAATTGAGCACGGTTTGCAAGGTAGCGTCATGATTAACCCTAACAGTCTCTTTGTTTCCCGCACCTACCAATTCCTGACTGGTCCACGTGTCATACATGCAAACTATAGGTTAATCCGATTTTAGGTATTTCAGACCACTTTATATCTTAACTTCAAATTTTTACACTTTGTGAAAATCTGAACTGGTGGGGGGGGGCTTATTGTTGGAGATGGATTTCATCCCTCTTTGGCCCATAACACCTATAAGTCGGTTTGCCCTAATTTTGACGTACGCGGAAAGTCGTCAATACAAGTAAAAGTAGATATGGCAAGTCGTCAGAAGGAAAGTCGATATACATGTCCAAAGAAGGCAAGTCGGCCCAAAGGGGAAAAGGAAAGGGAATCTAGCCGACTTGAAAGCACTTATGGAAAGTAGATCTAGTTGATTTGCTATATAAAATCGTGTAATCATCTTGGTAAAACACACATTCATTTAATACAATAATCTACTTTCGAGCCCTAAGAGAGTCTTGAGAGTAAATTGTTCTAGGGTTTAAAGCCGCCTCTTGCCGACTTTAAACACTGTTTCCGACAACCTAACGTTCCATCTTTGACGACGATTTGATATCAATTAAGGAAGTCTTTTGAAACCCTAACCAAATTGTTTCTATCTTTAGATAGAAACAACCCTATATCCAACAGTAATTTTGGACCTTGTAAATCATAGGAAGACATTCACCGTTTTGCTGTAATGGGTGCTTTTCTCCGGAAAAAAAAACAAGAAAATGGCTTCTGTCAACTTTTTGTGGAAAGCCTATGTGGCTATCAACTAGTTTTCTATATAGGTTTTATCTAAAATTCTCTTAAAAAACGTTAGTATACCAAAAACCATTATTTCAGAAAGTATATTTTTTGTAAACTTGTTTAGATAATATTATAAAAAAATGAAATATAACACTCCAAAACAAACTTCTAATGCTTCAAGTTATTTTTAAAAAAATCCAATATTGAAATTCGACCCATTAATGTCTCCAAATTGTAATCTCACTTTGGATCCTTTGCCTAAACTTCAATTTGCTTTTTCGTTTCCTTCTTAAAATCATTGTCTGGATCCTATTGTTTGAAGTTCTCATTATTTAGGTGATTCTTATTTTTCATCAAAACAATTTCGATTTTGCGGCTTCTTATTTGATTCTTAGCTGCTTCTTTTTCCAGTTGAAATCTTAATGGATCCTAGATTTGGTAAGAAGACAAGACCTTGAACCGGTTTGAATTGAGCACATTCAAACTTTTTGCGTGAGTCAAATCTTGTCCTTCTCCATTTTTCCAAAAGAGCTAGTTCTAGAATTGGAAATGATCTCTATTATTATTTTGTTTTTCAAAAATAGACCAGAGAGTTGTAGTACATTTTATATACACCAAGATCATCTACCAAATTAATAGTAAACACTTAGCCCCTATATTCACTTATGCTTTTGCAGAATCTTGTATACTTGACATCAACATCCAGATATGAGAAATATTCGACATACATAGGCTGCTCATATACCAGGAAAAGCAATTACCAGAAAATGGCAATGTGCATGTAATAGTGTTAGTGAAAGGGAGACACTTAGCCTTCAACAACTCAAGCTAACTAACTCACCCAATGGTGTGTAACATTAAACATCTTGGGAACAATTTTATAACTACGTTTTGAAGATTCAGTCTTTGTAGGTTAAGTGTATCTCTTTTACTTTCCCTATTACATGTACTTATCTTTTTCTGCCGTCTAGTTTTTTCATGGCATAATATTTGCCTGTGTGCGTCGAACATTTCTCATATCTGGAAGTTACGATAATTAAATTATATGATTGTGCAGAAGCACATGAGATGTGAATACTGAGGCTATGTGTTTGATTTTTTAGGATCATTGTATGATTTTATAACAAGTCCAATTGTCATACTAAAGCCAAATCAATAATTAGAATAAAATTTTGTTAAATTAGGAAAAATTAAAGATGACAATGTTTTAATACACATTCATCATTAAAAGTTTTCACAATATCATTTATATTAATGATAATTTGATTATACCTTTATAATTTTATTTAAATTCGTTTTTTGTTTTACCGAATTACCTTATAATAATTATTTGTTCAAAATTTTGAAAGTTCACTACTTAGTACACTATTAATATTCCACTAAAATAAAACTTTATTACAAGTTTAATTTGGGTTCCATTCTCCTATTGTTATATTAAATATATTTTTTTATAGAAAATAACTTAAAAATATATATTGGTCATAAACATTTGAAAGTATAATTGCAGTGATACAATTACTCCAAAGAGAAAATGATTTCATTTGCATAACCCGGATTTTAGTCCTTTATTGTTATTAAATTTTTTTTTTGTCTTTTCAAAATCTTTAACACAATATTTCTCTTTTTCCTCTATTACTCCACCTTCTACATCTCCATTGTCCAGCTCCCCGTGAATCTCCCCATTCTCTTCCTCTTCATCATTCATCTCCATCCTTTCTCCTCTTCCTTTGTCATCTAATTTCAACCTCTTGGTTTTGAGAAATATATTCTGCCTGTAGAAAGCTCAACTTGATACTAGTAATGTTCTGTTCGATTTTGTAGACTTTTAACACCATTCTCTTTAGCTCCTCAAAAGTAGTAATAGAGTTTAAAGCAATCAATCTACCCTATTTTTCTTCATCAACATTAAATGTCCTTTTTTTAGAATATGATATCCATTCACAAAAATTTACATAGGTATGCAGCTTATCTCTAGAAAAGAATGAAGAAAAAGAATAGAAGGAAAAGTGAACAAATTGAGAAATTTTTTAAAAACTTAAAGGAAGAGAGAAAGAAAAATAATGTGAAAGGAAGAAGAAATGTAGAAAATTTGTTTAATAATAGAAATCTTAAAGAGAAAAATGCAAGAAAATATATACAGAACATTCTCTAGGTTTAGAAAATATTTGCAAAGATTTTCGTAGAAGTCGGATTCTACGAATGGTAAAAGATATAAGAAACCATAGAATGGATATTCTACGAGCGGTAAAAAATAGAAGGAAATGTAGAATCCGTATTTTACGAGCAACATAAGATAGAAACGAATGGTATAATATGTATTAAGAAACTGGTAAAAGATAGTAGGAACGGTGTGATGCAACACAGATTTATGAAAATTATCTTTAATTTGTATTTTCTATATTTCAAGAGTTTTTCTGATTTAGGGTTTGTGGGAACAAGACTTCGCACAATGTTTTTTCGGAAGATAAATCGATAATTGGGTTCCAAAAATTCTGGAAAGAGAAACCTCACGAAAAATATTAAAGAATTTCCGCAAAAAGTAAAGATTAACGAAAAAGGAAATATTGAGAATATTTTATTGCCGAAAGTATCGGGATTTCGAGTTATTCACTTCTGGCCTCAAGACTTTACATCGATATGTCTTTATTCTAGACAATCCTAAGCCTTAACTAGCCAATTCTCGATGTGGGAATTTATGTCTTCGCTTTTTCCACCGACTTCGAGGAATCTTCGAGAATCTTCCGGAATCTTCCATCCAGCTCGGGATTAATCTTTGGTCAAGTGATTTCTCCGGTTTGACTTAAGTTAACGTTTTATAGTTTTTGATAGATAAAAATGTCACGATATTCTTCAAAAACAACGCTAAATTCGGTTAAAACATTGGAAAGTTTATGAAAACATCGATAAGTCTTAAAAATGAGATCTACAAGCCGTGAAAGGACCAGCCAGCTCAGCAGAACTTCCTCTTGGCAAGGAATGCAGAGCTGGTCTCCAGGCTAGAGAGTTTGTCACCCAGAATGCCGAGCTTGTAGGGACTTTGTCCATCATGACAGAACGAGATCATCGGGGATTGATCGGAAACTCCTCCCATTCCATCAGCTCGGTAAGTTTTGAGGAGGAGATGGTCAAACATTGTAGTCAGCTCGGCATCTGCTGGAGGAGAAGAGAATGCCGAGCTGGCTGCCAAGCTGATGGACAGGACGAGGTGCCTAACTGGTTGCATGCCTGGAAGGATCAAAAGAGAATGGGACTCGACAGTCAGCTCGGAATTTTGGCACAACACGGGAAATCATTGAACCAGCTCGGCAGATTGGTTGTGAGGAAGAGTGCCGAGCTGGCTGATGGTCTGCCGAGCTGATTGATGCTTTCCTGAACTGACGGTCTGAATCACAACTTTTATTGGTTTTTTCGGGAAAACCACTTAGAAAATAGAATGATCAGCTCAGCATTTCGAGGGATGGCAGCCAGCTCTCCCTTTTTCTGCCGAGCTGACAACATTCTGCTCGAAGAATCGCGACTTCTATCGGTTTTTTTGGGAAAACCGCTAAAAAAACAAGACGATCAGCTCGGCGTTCCGAGGGATGGCAGTCAGCTCGGCATTTTTGGCTGAAAAAAATGGCGAGCTATTCAGCTCTCCCCTTTACTGCTGAGCTGACAGCATTCTGCTCGAGGAATAGCGACTTTTATCGGTTTTTCGAGAAAACTGCTCGGAAAGCAAAACGATCAGCTCGACATTCCGAGGGATGGCAGTCAGCTCGGCATTTTTGGTTGGAACAAATGGCGAGCTATTCAGCTCTCCCCTTTTTTGCCGAGCTGACAGCATTCTGCTCGAGGAATCGTGACTTTTATAGGTTTTTCAGAAAAACCGCTAGTAAAACGGGACGATAAGCTCGGCATTTTTTGGGTGGAAACAATGCCGAGCAGGTGAGCTCTCCCTTTTTCTGCCGAGCTGATAGCATTCTACTCGAGGAATCCCGGCTTTTATCGGTTTTTTGGGAAACTCACTAAAAAAACAGGACGATCAGCTCGGCATTCTGAGGGATGGCAGTCAGCTCTCCTTTTTTCTGCCGAGCTGACAGCATTCCGCTCGAGAAATCGCGACTTTTATCGGTTTTTCAGGAAACTGCTCGGAAAATAGGACGATCAGCTTCACATTCCGAGGGATGGCAGTCAGCTCGGCATTTTATCTGGACAAAATGCCGAGCTGGTCAGCTCTACCCTTTTCTGCCAACCTGACAGCATTTTGCTCGGAGAATTAAAACTTTTATCAGTTTTTCGGGAAAACCGCTCGGAAAACAGGACGATCATCTCGGTATTCCGAGGGATGGCAGTCAGCGCGACATTTTTGGCTGGAAAAAAAATGCCGAGCTGGTTACCTCTCCCCTTTTCTACCGAGCTGACTCTGCTCGAGGAATCGTGACTTTTATCGGTTTTTCGGGAAAAACGCTCGGCAAACAGGATGATCAGCTCGATATTCCGAGGGATGAAAGTCACCTCGGTATTTTTGGCTGGAAAAAATGCTGAGCTGGTCAGCTGTCCCATTTTCTGCCGAGCTGACAACTTTCTCCTCAAGGAATCGCGACTTGTATCGGTTTTTCGGGAAAACCGCTCGGAAAATAGGACGATCTGCTCAGCATTCCGAGGTATGGCAGTCAGCTCGGCATTTTTGGCTGGACAAAATGCCGAGCTGGTCAGTTCTCCCATTTTCTACCTAGCTGACAGCACTGTACTCAAGGAATCGTGACTTTTATCGATTTTTCAAAAAAACTATTCGGAAAAAAGGATGATCAGCTCGGCATTCTGCGGGATGTCAGCTCTCCTCTTTCTGCCGAGATGGCTGCATTCTGCTCGAGGAATCACGACTTTTATCGATTTTTTGGAAAATCCTTCAAAAAGTAGTTTTCTTATACTTTTCGTAAAGTTATCGATAAAATAGTTTAACCCGAACTATTTTTTGAATATCGATCTCTTTCCAAAATTTTCAAACATGGAAACCTTTTGCGATATTTAAACATTTGATCCATTAATTTCAGAAGTGTGGATTTTGAACCCAGCAGATACCCCCCCAGCTCGTCAATCTCAAGTATGATAGTGATGAGGTAACTAAGAAGTGTGGAACAGAATTAAGGAGCTAAGATGTTTCGGCGTCCATTTCCCATTACACCGATTCTCGAGATGAAGTCCTCAGGCTGGCTTAGTTGTCTTGTTTGGCTTGAATGTCGGAGTATGTATGGGTCAGTTCACAAGGCGCTTATGATGTTGCCTCATTAAAAATCTTTTACTAGGAAAAACCCGGTGGGAAAAAACGTAGTCAAGGAAATAAGCGCAACACGCATTGCAAAGACTGAGAGGTTCAGCAGAGCTTTTTCCCGAAACTGTTTAAGATAAGTTTTTCCAATATTTTTGTAGAATTTTCCCGAAAAACTGTTTATGATAAGTTTCTCGAGAGTTTCTGTAAATTGTTTTCTGAAAAAACTATTTAAGATAAGTTTTTTGAAAGCTTTCGTAAATTTTTTTCCAAAAAACTGTTCAGAATAAGTTTTTCGGAAGTTCTCCGTGCGAAAACCGCGGAGAAAGAAAAATGCCGAGCTGGTCATTGAAAGTGTCGAGCTGGCCTGTGATGCTTGTATTGTATCAGTGTTTTGGTATGAATGATCGAGGAGAAGGAGGGCACAAAGTGCCGAGCTGGTTGGAGAGCACATAATACCGAGCTGGCTGCATGCCGAGCTGGTTGGAGGACATGGGATGCCGAGCTGGCTGCATGCCGAGCTGGTTGGAGGACATGGGATACCGAGCTGGCTGCATGCCGAGCTGACTGTTGGCCCGTCGTCCTGTCCGTTCAGCGTATGCGGCCGAGAAAGAAGAGAGGGATGATGCCGAGCTGGTTGGAGGACGTGGGGATGCCGAGCTGACTGTGGGGAAGGAGATGCTGGGACTGGACGGAAAAGATGCCGAGCTGGACGTGAGACAGCATGCTGCTTGACCAATTCGGTCAAGTTTTTGACGTACATGCATCCTGATAGGAATCTGGGGACGCTCACTGAGCAAAACAGAGCAATGGTGGGGCATGAGTGTCAGGTGAACAATCAACTCGGGAAAATGGAGGTTAGAGAGCATTTTTCCTGGGTTAAATACTAGAAGAAGCAGATTGCTCGAGTCAGATTGCCCATGGCATTGACTGGATTTGGAGATAGCCAAGACATCATCAGTGTGCATCGTACCGCGACAGCAATTTGGCTCGATGCTAGTTCAGCTTACCGGGACGACTTCAGATCGAGGAGCGAGATATACTTCTTCCAGGCTAAAAGATATGGAGAACAATTGTCTCGAGTCAGAATTAGCTTTTCTCGGGATAAATTCGTTGATAGCCGAAACTTCAGCCATTCAGACAGTACTGCACATGGTCCGAAACGAGCCAACATGGAGCAACATCTGGAACTACAATCAGATGACAACTTTCACTGGACCATATTTGTTATTCACTGTTCAATTGGGGAAGATAAAGACTAGTCTCGAGTCAGAATCCCTTTAGCTCGGGAAGAATTTCAAGAACATTAAGACATCATCATTTCCGACAGTGCACAGTCTGCGCAGCATACCGATTAGGCTAAAACTCGATGTTCAGCATTCAAACTCAACTTACACGATCCCAACGACTTTCCCTCCAGGCCAAAATTCATTATACTTCCCTTTGGAGATATAATGAAGTTCGATCATGACACTTTTCCCTTTTCTCGAGCCAAACTTCATTTTGCTCGATGATGTTCACGTTTCACAACTGACCGGGCAAACTTCCTGTACGCGAGTAGCTGAAGGGTCATATCAACCAATGCGCGTGAAACTGAAGCCCAAGGTCATTCAACCCATTTATTTTAGTATTAGTCAATCTTCATGCTTTCCTAAGCTACTTTGACCTTTTCTTTCATGCAAGCTCTTTATCTTCCACATATGTACTTCTATATAAACAACATTTCTTCCAGATTAATAAAGACCTTTTTTTGGTGAAAAACCTTTGTTTCTTGAGAGAAATCTCCTTTGTTCACTTGTGAACACTTTCCGATTGCTTGGGGGGGGGGGGTTAGCCAAATATTCAAACCCCTCATATCCAAGAGAGTCGAGTCTGGAAATATCTGAGGCCTTCTGCAACCTCAGTGTGACCCATCAATCCACAAACATCTATCATTTTACCAAGTAAGAGTTCATTCCTGGGCAACCTCTCATCACATCCCTTTCCGATTTCTTACATTTTCGGGAAAGCTTACGCGTTTCCAGAATTCTTTTCGAAATAGGAAATTCATTTTTTTTTTTTTAATTTTCTTTTGTTTCTTTTTTGTGGGACATGTTTCCTTCGGTGGAATCCGCACCTTTCTCTATAAATAAACCTCCACCCCCTCCTCACATCTCACAATTTTTCATTCCAATTTTTGTAAGAAGTGAGCTCTGCCTTCTCTTTAGTTTCTTTCTCTAAGTGCTGCAGATTTCGTTTTTGTAATCAATGCAGTTCCGTGCACGGTTGTTGGAAAATGCGAAGAAGTCTTTGCTTCCTCCTACTGCATCCTCTGGCACTTTGCCGAATGTTGGAGAGCCTATGATACATGCGCTGAGTGAGATGGATATTGACGATATCGAAGGAACCTCGTATGACCCTGATCCACAGGTGACCATTCCTGATGACGAGAAGGTCGATGTCGAGGCTGTTACCGACATTGTGGTGAAGGCTGATGATTTATCGCCTGCTCCTTCTCGAGTGATGTTTCCTCTACCTCCTCCGGTTCGTAAGTAGATCGTATGTGCCCTTCCTTCTGCTTACAGTGGATTGGCTTCCCATGGAAAGAAGAGGGCCTCTTCTGCTCCGAAAAGGGCGGTGCTCTCAAAGGTCCCAGCGAGAAAAAGCTGAAGGCTCTGGCTCGATCGGCTCCTATTCCGGAAGAGAAAGCTAAGGTTTATACGATGAGGATCGATGAGTCGAAGAACTTGTTCCGTAGCACTGGACACTGCGTGGATCTTGTTTCGAGGATCAAGGATCCAGTGGATGGTCCCTTTGACCTCGAGACCATGGATGCTCCGAAGCCATATTCCGACTTTTCTCAATTCTCCATGAGGGTAAGCGTCTTTCTTGTAACCATTCATGTGTCCTGTTTTGATTTTGCTACTCAATGATTGTTTGGTTCCACAGCTTCTCTCCTTGTTTAACAGGAACTTCCACGAGTGGGAAGACAGTATCCGCAAAGGTGAGCATTATAAGACCAGCGCAAAGCGTGAGAAGGATCGTCTCAAGGAGAAGTTGGAAGCCTCGACCTCAGCAAGGAGGCGGCTGCTGCAAAGGAGGAGGCAAACCGCAATGCTGCTTGCACTGCTCATTTGGTCAATGCCCAGGATGATCTCGAGTCTCTGATAAAGAACCTGGAGGTAAAGCTTGCCGAGAAGGATAATGCCTTCAAAGCAAAGTTCAAGAGGGCGTACTGTGATGGGTACAAGGCCGCCACGTACAAGAGCCGAGCTCGGGAGGTTAAGGCCTGGCCTTGATCGATCAATTGGTTTCGAACCGTGACTCCGAGGCATGCTATGTAATGGGAGTTTGTAACTCCAAAGTGATTGCTGTTTTTTACAGGAAAGATCCCAAGGAGATAACCGAGGAGCGCGAGAAGAACGAAAAGATGAAGGCGGATTTCATCGGTTTTGATGGTTCGGTCGATCGCGTGATCGAAGAGCTTCATGGGTGCCTTACTCCATCTTCTGGATCTTTGGTTTCGGCCTCTCGTTCATGCGGTGATGTCTCACTCGACAGCTCGGCCAAGGAAATTGGCGTTGAGGAGTTCGTGGGGACCAACGAGGGCACGGAAGGCCTTGCAGCGATGGTCACCGAGAAGACTGCGGAGGAGGATCACGCCTAGACCCCTATCTCCTTTATCGCTTTTTTTGTTAGCTAGATTTGCTGGGTCTTCGAGGCCCACACTATGAATTTTGCTGGGATTAGTCCTGATGGTTGTTCTCGAACCATTTATCTTTATGCACTTTAATGATTTGATTACTTGTTATCGTGCGTGTTATAAGGTTGAAAATTGCACGTTCTAGATAGGAGCATGATAGAATTTCGTATGTTTGCTGTTAGGAGAGCAGAGTTGTTCGAAGCTTTATAATCACTCGTGATTCCTTAGCGTATTGAGATGTCTAGGAGTTCATGATGCGTTTAGATTGATATTTCGCCAGCAGAGATTTGTCATGCCTTTATTACATGAAAATATGTTTGCATTTTTCGTATCGAATGTTGATGAGATTATGCCAGTGCTGCTAAGAAGCGTTTGGACTGGGCTTACGATAGGTTAGCGTTTCAGAAACTAAGCTATGTGTTTGTCTGGTTTTAGGGGATGCGGATAGTCTCCGGCTTACCTCTCCGTTGTTTTTGACGTTTGAAACACTTTATAATCTCGTCTAGTGGTATGTTAGATTGCGCTTCTGAGATGTCGAGACCAGTGTGCCATGGTTGGCGCTTACTGGGTCGATGAGTTTGCAGTGAAAATTAAGGCAGTGCGAGTCTTTAACATGGTGGCATGCCCCTCTCAAATTCAAACCTAAGAACATCGTCCAGGATATACCTCTCGGAGTTAAGCTAGGATATACCTAACATTTTCTTATAGATCAGCTTTAAGAATCAAAGTCTTCATTTCATGAAAATAATCTTCCACATTCTTGGTTCCTTGCGTCAGACATCTTAACCTGTTGTGAAGATCCCTGTGGTAATGGCTAGGAACAAAACCCTTTCTCATTAGTTATGTTAGTTCCTGCCAAGTAGTTACTGGTCTTTATCCTATTATCCTCTTAAGGGTCACAACTTGATCATACCAACTAATGGCATAACCACTGAACTCAGCTACTGCTAATCTAACTTTCTTGATTTCAGAAAAGTTTTGACAATCAAAACAAGTTCAGTTTTTCTTTCCCATTCTAAGTAGGCGTCATGATCATTCTTACCCACAAAGGATCGGATTTTGAGTTTCAGACCACCTAGACCGTCATCTGCTCTCCTAGCAAATGGGTTCTCATCATCTCTGGTTCAGTGGCCTCTCCTGGCACGTTTGGTAGTTCGGTTGTCATCAAACTGGTCCTCTTCATCCACATTGTCAAAAGAACGGCTATGCCTTGTTTTGTGGTTGTTCCTTTGGACAGTATAGATTGTCCTTGTTGGATCCTCCTGGATCCTGTCCAACCGCACGTTGATCTACTCTAGTCCTGCAATCATAGATCTCAGCAAATGATCTGTTAGAGCTTTCGTATGAAAATTGGAAAAACCGGCTCTAGGAAAATCATCATGTTCTCATTCACTGTCAGCCATGGTTTCCTGAAACACTTAACAAACGATTTAGTAGAAAAAGACCTCACTCTCTCAAGTGTTTAATCTCACCCACTCAAGTGTTTCTCTCATGTTTTGGTCACACGCGAGTTCCTCTCAAGGTTCTAAGTGAACAAATCTCAATCAAACCCAATGGAATACAAAGCAACAAGAAATGAAAGTGAAGAAGGTAAAGAAGTTTTTATAGGATCCGCTTTAACTGTCCTAAAGCTGGGTTTCTCTTTAGCCAGCCGGTTTACTCTTCCACCATCCCCACCTGTTTTTCTCCTCAGATGTGATTCAAACTCCCTTCCTTTCCTTTTCTTTTTTTGAATCTTTTTTTTAATACTAAGTATGAATACTGGAGCGATCACTATGGGGTAAAGGTAATACCAGGATCCAGTACGAATCCTCTCAAGGTTCTAAGTGAAGAAATCTCAATCAAACCCAATGGAATACAAAGCAACAAGAAATGAAAGTGAAGAAGGTAAAGAAGTTTTTATAGGATCCGCTTTAACTGTCCTAAAGCTGGGTTTCTCTTTAGCCAGCCGGTTTACTCTTCCACCATCCCCACCTGTTTTTCTCCTCAGATGTGATTCAAACTCCCTTCCTTTCCTTTTCTTTTTTTGAATCTTTTTTTTAATACTAAGTATGAATACTGGAGCGATCACTATGGGGTAAAGGTAATACCAGGATCCAGTACGAAATATAAAGAAGAAATGGTAAATAGATGAGAATGTGATTTGAAAAGAGTTTACCGGATTGAATGGCTCTGATACCACTTTCATATGCTGTTGGTTATTGATTCCGAGTCGACTGGGTGAGAGATTGTTTATAGAGGCAGATTCTTCGTTAGTTAGAGTAAAGACTACGAAGTTGAGATGGACAGATTTCAAACTATGTGATCGCTGTTCGGACTCTCGGAGATTCGGCTGGCTTGGTCGACTACCCTATCATTATTGAGCGAGCTCTCGAAGTTGTCATGAAAAGATAGTGGATAAGCAAAGAGTAACGGTCCAGGCTTTATTGATGAAAACTGATTGCTAACTCTCTGGTCGTCAAATGAGCGACCAGTAATTACATTTAATGTCTAATTCTTTCTCAGTGTAAAGTTCTTAGCATATAAGCATAAGTTACTGTTTCATTAATGGACCGTAACAACATATTTATACTATTCTTAAGCGGTGCCACCTTCTCAGCCGGTTCCTCTTTGGTAGTTGACCGTTTGTTCCGGTTACTGGGCTGGCCGTCGTCAGGACGGGCCTCTTAGTTATCCATCTTGTTTATGGGCCTGGCCTTCTGGAGAGTGCCAAACCCATCTCCAACATATGCCTTGAAATAGGATCACTCAACTGGTTTCGGATTGATAGGTTCACAACAAGCTGCAGGGTGCAAACTAGGGTGAAGTTTGGTTGATTGCAGGGTCACACAATAGATGTGAGAGTCTATTGTTATTCCCACTCCAAAATCTTCTAGATATGACGCACAAGAGTAGCTGAATGGAGGTTTGTTGCTTACATATTCGGACCAAGTAACCAAAAGATGTTCTAGACAAAGAACAAAGAGAGAAAACTCAGAGAAAATAAGAAGAAAATTTTATTGATACTGAAAGATGGTTGTTCGAATACATATAGACAGTAAAAAAATCTTAAAGCACTTAGAAAATAAAGAAAAATTGTTCGTAAGAAGACTGATCAAAGAAACTCTTCAGTTCACGCGGTTTGGTCGAAGTGACCATTCGGCTACCGTCCAGGTTCATCCATAGATGTCTTCCCGAGCTGATTCCGAGTCGCAGATGAGCAAAATAGGGGATTCACGGGCCACCTAGTGATCCATCCGAGAAATGAAGGATTTGGCTCGAGAAAAGTCTTCAGATATCTTAAACAACCTTGGCTTAGAGATTGGTCCGAGTGAAAACTCTAGGAAAGACTCAAACCATGATTCCAAGTTCGCGTCCTGATGGTCAATACACGCGGTACAGGCCAGAAGTGAGAACTCTCGGTCATCTTCGGATTCTTCTCGAACGAAAGGTAATTCTGGCTCGATCGAAAGGTTTCTGTTGACGAGTTGGTCGGGAAAGAACCTCACTTGGTCAGCCAATTCGATCGTTCGGTCGTGGATCCAGCCTAAGCTCCTTTTCGGGCATCCGTGGGTCAATATAGGACACGACTCGATTGGGTGACGCGATGTCTGGATGCACGGCCTGTCTGGTCGGGGCAATCTCGATTCCATCTCAAGACATTGATTCCGATGATGATTTAGCCCGATGACCTCCATCCTTGGCCCGGTCATCCTGCTCCGGATCAAGCTGTTCCTCTTGGTCTGTACCACCTAGGGCAAGATCATCATGCTGCCCCGTCTCTATCTCCTGCGGCGCATCAAAAAAGCCTTTCAGAATGAGAGAAGATTAAGAACTGGAGAGAAGGGAGACACTTTTATAAGAAGGAATGACGCAATTTACGGTGCAATAATCATCATTAACCCTACGAGCTGCCGCCCAAGCTATACGACATTTCGACTCCAAACGGTATCTTTGGCTTCCCAAGGTAACTCAACGAGTCGAAGAAAGCCATGTGTCAGATGTCCATTATGGTACAAGCAGAATAAATACCCATAAGCTTCGATCAATGGATATCAATCTTCGACTACTGGGCTTCGGGGGGGATAATTGTTGGAGATGGGTTTAGCACTCCTTCTAAGCCTGGCCCATGATGAAGATCCAGTAACTAAAAAGCTAAAATATGTGAAGCCTAATAACCAAAAGCCCATGAACCGGATCAGCTAGTTAACAATCAAAGTAGCAACCGACTGGGAGAGTGACACCGCTTAATGTTTGATATAAATACACCAACATTATTCATTAGGTACGTGTTAACCAAGCTTTGTATGCTAAGAACTATTGACTCATCAAAAATTAACTTTTTAATGTAATCTCGGGTCGCTATTCAGACGACCTGAGAACTCAGAGATCATCTGCTTATTAATATAAAAAGTCTTTACGACCTCTGGGTCGCTCTCCAACTCACTCGCAATAAGTACGACGAGCCCGGTCGTAATCTGTCCATTCAAGCTTACAGTCTTTATTTTATTCACGAAAAACCTAACCCCCAAAGAGATCCGGCCTAACCACTCAATTCGAATATCATAACCAACATATTAGATAAAAGGTTTATCAAAAATATAGCAGGTCAAAATCTAATTTTCACCATTAAACGTTTTTTTTTTTTGTTCAACACCATTAAACTTTAAGATCCAGTGTTTGTTTTATGGAGGAGGTTGCATTTACAAAAATAAATATTGATTATATATGGTGATACGTGATTTTTTTTTTAATTTGGAGAACCAAAATTTAAATACTATCACATTATTTGCATAAGAAGATATTTTTTAAAAATAATCATTCAAAGCTATTATATTAAAAAGAGAAGAAATCTGATTTAATATTCCAATTATTTTAAATATTTTGAAAATTAACTAATGTTTTGAAAAGATTGAAAACTAACATTTTAGATACTAAACACAATAGAATATTCTGAAGAAAAAAAATCAACTAAAATTTAATATTGATACTAATTCTAAATATTACATTTATAACCCAAAAAACATTATGTACCAAATATCAATAATTACATATATTTAGTCAAAACATGTTCAAAAACATATTTAAAGACAAATTACTTTATGATGGAACAAACCATACTTATATTTATAAATAATAAATGTGATGAGCATATAGTGATATATATATATATATATATATAGGTTGATGATACATTATCTTAATCAAATTTTAGTAGGTTGATGATACAAATTTGATTAAATTTTTGAAATATTCTAAAACAATATGTAACATCTGAATATATCTATTAAATCAATATAATTAAACAAATATTTTTAAACTATATATAACACAATATAAAATTTAAACAATATGTTACATCTAAATATTATTAAAATGTTAGTTAATTCGATTTTCTTAAAACTATATATATTTGTAACTTTGAAATATTAAAATGATAATGATATTGTGAAATTTATCGATTAGAAAGTTGTTTTTCAAAATTTTGAAAATATAGGTTAGTTTTCAAAATATATAAAATTTTTACTATATTAAGCCAACTCTCCCTCAAATAATTACAAGTAGATGAGAATTAAAGTGTAAATCTATATATATAAAGTTATATTTCTTCCTTTCTCCTTAAGCCACCTCAACAAATGAACTCTAAAAATATGACACATTATCTTAACCCATTCATTTTAATATCTATCCACTCATTTTAGATCCACACATCTTAATACTCATCCATTTTAATACCTCATACTTCTTATATTCAATTGAATTATAGCATATTTAATTACTATATTTACATAAGCTCATAAATATCTATAAGTTATATTTCCTCCCTTCTCCTTAAGCCACCTCAACAAATGAACTATAAAAACATGACACATCAGCTTAACACATTCATTTTAATATCCACCCACCCATTTTAAGATCCACACATCTTAATATCCACCCATTTTAATATCTCATATTTCTTATATTCAATTAAATTGTAGCATATTTTATTACTATATTCACATAAGCTCATAAACACAAAAAATAAAATAAACAACAATGTAAAAAAATCACAATGTGAATTTAAATTTAGAATACAAAATTAACAAAAAAAACACGGAAATGAAAAGAAGAATAATAGAAAAGTAAAAACACACAACAAACAAAAATTTCATAAAACAAGAGCATAAAAAATTAGAAAAGACCAATGAGAAATCATGACGTGATTTAACGGGAATAGGATAAAAACAAAAAAATTTCAAAAAACACAAAAAATTAATAAAAAAAAAGAAATTAAAAAATCATGACAAACAAAAATGACATAAAATAAGAGCATCAAAAAGTAGAAAAAACAAATAAAAAATCATGACGGATTTAACTGGAAATGAGACCAGAATAAAATTCACAAAATTCCCTAACATGAACGTGATACGCTGGTACAGAACAAGATGGGCGCAACATTTTTCATTCTAAAAACATATATAAAAAAGTTAACAATGACTTTAATAATTATTTATAGTTACAAATATGACTTTAAGAAACTTTTTCAATATATCACAAATGTAGAAATTATAAAAAATAATCAACTAACAATATTTCATAAAAGTGAAAAAACCAAAAACAAAAATTAATAATTAAATAGATGTAAATTATAATAATATGCCACCTTATAAAATAGTGTTTTATGTAAATACGGAAAATACCAAAGAAGAAAAATAAGGAACACGTAGATAACAATATAACAAAGATCGGATTGAAACGTTAGTTATGTCAAATTCTATAAAAATAATAAAACAATAGTAATATTAAAATACAAAATAAAAATAGCATACAAATTTATAAATTAACAAATAATAATCCGCGCGAAGCGCGGAAACCCTCTAGTAACACAATATTAAAATTTAGTAACTGGTAAACTAGCAAAAAAATAAGCTCAGAACGTGTCTGATAATTGATAATGTGGCATTTATTGCACATTTTATATATATATTAGATAAAGATCTACTTAATATGCAGGTAAAAATTAGAACCTAATATTAAAATATATGTTAAATTATTTAAAAAATATTTTTTTGTAATCTGCAATTAAGAAATCCCAGAATACCATTAAACATTAAATATTCTGAAAAGTAAAATATAGGTTCTTTAGACAGTGTTGAAGATGTTAGTAAAGATAAGTTTGTCGATGGAGTTTTGACCAGCTTGCAGAAAAAACCATCAGGTGAATCTGGGGTTTAATACATGAAGATCAGTTTAGATTAAACTCGGAAAGCAAATTAATGTGAAATTAAGATTACAGTTTAGATAATTTTTTTCGGAGGGGTGTGATTCCGGTTCGGTGATTGGTTACACGTTAAAACCGTGTAAGATGGCCAATAAGTCTGGTGTGTAATGGTGGATTTAATTGTTTACATAAACCTTTTTGGCCGTGGCATTGAGAAAGCAAACGTGTTTCACATGCAGAATATAAACCTTTTGATTCGTTTATTCAAACTATAAGAAACAAATTAGAAAAAGCTTCGCATGTTTTGCATCTAGAAGAATACAAAATACGTTTTTAACATGAAGAAAAAAGGAACCATATATAATTTTAATCATGTCCCAGAGACAAGGCCATAATTTTCGGCGAGGGGGACGGAGAAAAGTCTGGGTTCTCCGCCTGAAAATCACAATACTCACTGAGCATATTCCCTTCCATAGCCGTGAGCCCTAAGGAAGTAAACATAACGGACCAACACTCTTTCACAACCAAACCAATGGCTCCGCAACAATCTTTGTCTATTCCACCCGATACATCCGGTTCAGCCGTACCATTACGGCTAATGAAGAACTTGACGATCTCGTCGGTGCAAGACTTAAGCTCCAACCCCGCGTTCCAGCAATCCATTAGGTTCCCGGCGCTGGAATGATCGGCAGCCACCGTCGTGGTCAGGAGATTCCTTGCCTCAGCGACGGTCATGACGTGGACGGTTGATATGAGATATGAAACTGTTAGAAATGTGAGGAGAGAAAGCTTTGAAGTAGTGTAAGTGGCCATTGCTTCTATTTTTTTTTTTTTTATAATAAGTGATTATTATGGTGATTTGACGATATATAGTGGAAATGAAATGAGGGAGATGAGAGGTTTTCGTTCGTTTAATTTTTGTTATTAACTATCATGCGATCGTGGGTAAATTAACTAACCTGTATTGTTATGCACCTCTCTGCCTTTCAACATATCCGTTACGACCAATTTTGCAAATTCATTGATAATAGATTCTTAAATACACATCATCCCTTGATGTCTAGAATAAACTTATAATTAAACGAACCATCCGCCTATGGAATCCGCACCGTGGAATCCTAATCAAGACCAACAAGTCCCATAGCCGCGAATTCTCCGACGTTCATGTCACGAAGTATGAACTTTAATTCTTCCTCATCTACAGATGTTTGAAACTATCTGTGGTTTCGATTCAAATTTCTTTAGTTTACGTTATCATCGTCCGAAAGTTATTGGATCCTGGTTGTGTGTGTTTTTGTTGTTGCTTGTAGCTAAAAGTGAGCAAATAAGAGAACGAATCTCATCTTTTGGAGCTTTTGTTTAAGTTAATGTGGTGGAAGCGAATATGATGAGTGTGTTTGTTCATTTATGCGTTTTGTTCATATGGTGGTGATCGACAAGTTTATTACTGGGATGTTTCAACCGAACGCGTAATCCTTAAATTCCGTGGTCACGACGGAGAGGTAAATGTCTCAAAGCTTGGAATCTATGTCGCTCATTAAGATTTAGATTTACATAATTTTCATTTCTTGTTCTTTCTTTATGAACAATGATCTTGTCAGGTCAAGGCAATGAAGTTCAATGATTCATCAGCTGTAGTTGTATCAGCTGGTTTTGATCGTTCGCTACGTGTATGGGACTGCAGATCTCACAGTGTTGAGCCGGTTCAGGTTTTGCTCCTTTCTTTCTTTTTTTCACTGTTCCATTCAGATCATTGATACGTTTTTGGAAAGTCATGTCTGTTGTTTTAACAAAGACAGAGATTATTGGCGGTAATGTCGATGGAACTTCCAGCTCACAAAGATACCGTATAAAACAATTAAACATACTTGTGTCCAACTAAATCCGTAGGGGGAAAAAATGAGTAAAGGTTATAAGTTGGCATAATTATGAGAGCGATAAACATTAGCCTCTTCATTGGCAGAAGCTTATTATCCGGCTGATATGCTAACAAAACTTACTCAAGATAATTTATGGTCCTCTACTTGAGAAATATATTGAAACGGTAGATTAAATAAATTCATAAAAGCCCAAACATATATCCCTGTTTACAAAAATCCGTCCATAATCGACAAACTAATCGAATCTGGTTTGAATAAGCCGCTTTGATGATGCTAAAATAAAACAAGAACAAATAAGGTCAAATAATTGCTATATTGTATTATTGTAGGAAAAAAACACTTAGTGATAATCTTATAGATTGGAAGGGAGGAAAAATAAAATAAAACAAGTAATAGATTCAGGTTTCCAAGTACATGATGCTTTCATTCTTGTTGATAAGAATGAAAGAAACACACACATTTGTGAAAAGCTTACCAAACCAGTGGTCCGGTATTCCTCTAATTGTAACTTTTCTCATATCATTCTTTTGCAGATCATAATATAATGTAGTAAGGGTAAATCAACGGCCTGACGGCCAAGATAACCTCGCCATTTTGGGTTCTACCTTCCACGGTCAACTTTGATGTCTTTTTTATCCACTAAATGCATCTGACTAGGCTGCAAAACAAGAGATTCCCTCGACCATTTCCCACCATCTTCCAAGACCCATAAGTCCACCAAACCCGTTTTCCCGAGATGGGTATAATCAAAAATAGCTAGTTTTCCACCATACTCTATGACACCCACAAACTCACGATATGCAGACACCAGATCGTCAGGTCGTTGGATCATATTGAACACTTTAGACCTAACGTCAAAACTGATAACGACATTATGGACCTTACAAGTGGAAGCCAAATAATATATAACTCCATTGATGCAACTTCCTTTTCTTGTAGGCACGTGAGGCTGTTCAAACTCCATTCTTTGCCAGGAACCTCCTGCTTCGAGTACGAAGACCCAATGCTGCAAGGTTAACCCTTCATGAACATCTCACAACAGTGCATACAACTTTGTATTGATCAAGAACAGGATCGTGTCCCAAAAAAGTAGAAACTATATTGAAGACATTCTTCTTGACCAAGGAGGTTGGATTTGAAGTCCGGTAAGGTTACGCTTTTGTCTGGTGGTGGGATAATAGATACACGCTTTTCTGCAAACAACGTACAAAACCAAGCCCCGAAGAACCACCATGAGGCATCCTCCCATCCCCGGCACTATCAAATCTTAGTCAAAAGACTCAGCAGTATTACTAAAGCATGATGATAGTGATAGCAGTGCAGACATGTCAGGGTTCTGGCAGAACTCCACAGGGTGGTCGTCATTTAAACCATTCAAAGTCATGTATAGACGATGTGATCGATGTGGGGATGCAACAGTATGATAAAGGTTGAAAAAAGAACGGGAACTGAGAAGACAAGACCAGAGCTTTGAGACACACTTAGAGCCTCATCAGCGTTTTAGCAGGCAGCTAGTCAGAATTGCGATCATTATCAAGGAATCTCCGGCGCCATAGATACATATATGTCTAATTCACAATCACAAGCGCCCCCTCACCCCAAACTTATATATTCGAATACAGGAACTTTTATTAAATAAACCTTTTCAGATGTGAGTTTGAGAGACAAGACGCACCAGACAAGCAGAGAGACTCACACGATCTAGGGTTTGAAGATTTTGTTTGAGGTGGGTTCGAAAATATTGTCAATTTAACTTTTTTTTTTTCTCCTCCCAAACGGCGTCATTTTAATATCAAACAAAAATATTGGTATACAAACACAATCATGTTATACATATAGTCTTGTTCGTTTATCCATCCAGATGGACCATCTGAGGACCATCTGAGTGATATTTATTTTTTTACCAAAAAATAGTTCATCAGATGGTTCATTCAGATGAATTATCTAAATGAGTTTCAAAACATAGGCAAAATTAAAGTCACATGGCTGAACCAAATTGGATCATCTAGAGGGAGATAGTCCAACCAAAAATAACAAATTACAAATATACTCTTATTATCTAAATTGATTAGTTATATATAAATTTTAGATAAAAAAATATAACATAAATCAAACTTTGTAACTATTATATAGGAAAAAAAAAATTTCAACCAAATTAAAAAATCAAAATTTTCCATCAAACCCGCAATTTTATGGTTTTTGCGGGAAAACGCAAATTTTCGAATTTGACGGGAAAACATAACTTTGCAGTTTTGACAGAAAAATATAATTTTATGATTTGGCGGAAAGCGTAATAATATCAGATAAACTGATAATTTACTACAATATTGTACTATATATCACGGCTTGAATCATGTGTGAAAGGATATCCAATTTAGGTGATTTTACATATAAATATTTACAAAATCTAGACCAAAATTATTGGTTAAATTTTTACTTTCTTAATTGTTTTATAATTTATTTTTTTTTTACATAATTTTAGCTTTTTATTTTAATTAAATTAATAAAATAGAGTATATGATTTTTGATATAAATTTTTTAATCGATATGGTTATTCATTTTTTGGATGTATTAAATGGCATTTATTCCTCCCAATTAAATCATAATAGTTTTTTTATTTCTGGAATAAAGTTGGGTCGGTAACACTCATTTAAAACCGATTGTTGCCTCATTAATTGGGATGCACATGTAATTGGAGGATCCGAGGATGGATTGATTTACTTTTGGGATTTAGTACATGCAAAAGTTGAAAAGACAAACACAGAGAAGCTGTGAAAGTCTAGACAAGAGTATTCCAACTGAAAACAAAAATCTTTATTAAGAATCTCTTCAAAAAATTACACTCTTTGTTCAATTAGATTTATCACTATAAGAAAACATCCAGATAGCAACGTCTATTTACGACGAATTAAGGACGACCAATATTAAAAACGAATGAGCAACGAATACGGTCGTTGTAAAATCGTACCCAAGTTACGATGAATTAACAGCTCTTTCACATTGAAACACAATTTCGTCGTAAAAACATCGTAACTTTGCAAGCAATTTACGACGAACTATGTTTACAACGATTTAAAGACGAATTTTGAAATTAGGTAGACACGTTTTTGTTTAGGCATACCTATTTTTTTACAATTCAACATTTCGTTGTAAATTACTTGTAAATTCGTTTTTATAACATTGTAAATTTTGGTGTTGTAAAATCATTGTTAAATTTTTCTCTATATAAGCACCTCTCAGTTTCTTCATAAGTCACAACACAAACCACAAAAAAAAAGTTTCGAAAAAAAAACTTTTCAAAACACAAAATATTTCAAAAAAACTTTTCAAAAAAACAGTTTTAAAAAAAACGTTTCAAAAAGAAAACGTTTCCTGATCAAAGAAAAATGTTTATAAAAATATAATTTCTAAAAATGACGTCTTCTGATGGTGATATAAACGAGCAACGGAAGTGGATGTATTTGCATAGAGATGCTGCATGAATCGTGAAACAAAAGTATATGAACGGGGTACAAATATTCATGCACCAAGCCGGTTAAACACAAATCACGCTTGAATCGGATAAGATGTTTTGTCCTTGTCGGAAGTGCAAGAATACGAAATTTTCCTGCATTGAAACTGTATGGAAGCATCTATTAAATAGAGGGTTTACACCACATTATTACATTTGGTTTCACCATGGAGAAGGTTCTAGTGGTGGTGGGAATTATGAAGCAAGTAGTAGTAATTTTAATCAAGTAGAACCGAGTAATTTGCATGATGTTGGATATCAGAATGAGGATCATGGGGGTATAGATCATGATAGGATGCATGAGATGGTCACAGATGCATTTCAGGAAACTACTACGTTTACTGAGCCAGTGGTTGTTGAGGAACCTAACTTAGATGCAAAAAGGTTTTATGAAATGTTAGATGGTGCAAACCAGCCTATCTACGAGGGATGTTAGAGAAGGTCTGTCTAAATTGTGATTGGCTGATAGGATGATGAACATTAAAACAGATCATAATTTAGCTGAGACATGCATGGATGCATGGGCTGAATTATTTAAAGAGTATTTGCCAGAAGACAATGTGTCTGCTGAATCATATTACGAGATTCAGAAATTGGTGTTTAGCCTTGGTTTGCCTTCTGAGATGATAGATGTGTGCATCGACAATTATATAATCTATTGGAAAGATGATGATAAGTTACAGGAATGTCGATTCTATAAGAAGCTGCGATATAAACCACAAGGGAGTTGGATGGACGAAAGTACCATATCAGCGGATGTAGTACTTACCAATTACAGACAGGTTGAAGAGATTATATCAATCTGAAAGGATATCATTTTTGGCTTTACGACGATCAGTTAACGACGTTTTGGGTTTCGTCTCTAATTCGTCGTAAACTCGATTTACGACGAATTAACATCGAAAATGGCCATCGTAAAAGACCTATTTTCTTGTAGTATATGTGCCTTCAAATAGATTTGAATCACCACTGTCCAATTCCTAATCTACCCAGAAAATCAGACGTCCATCTACTAATCTCCGCCTTATCTCTTCCCAATCCTAGGTTGCACACTCACCAAGCCTCACATGGGTTTCACTCGATAATCTTTTTCTTGATAAACCCTACGTATTACACTTTGTTCCTATATATTTAGAATCCAATCTACTGCAATATCTTGTTTCCTTATCTTCAGAAACTTCCATATCTTTTTTAGAAGAAAATCTTCGATCTTCCTTGATTTTTGCCTTCTTCCTTGCGCATCACGTCATTCCATGTTCCACCTCAGCTTTCTTGATCTTACAATCTCCCTTTTTTTTGTCTGCGTTGTTCACTCCATTCTACCTGCAAGAGAAGTAAATTACACCAAAAAGCAAAAAAACAAAACCAACGACAGATCAACCAATACACAGAATGTCCAAGAACAAAAAGAATGAAACATTTGAAATAGTCTCTCGCAATCAGTTCAAAATAAGTCCAAAAGCACAACACCAACACCAAGAGTGAAATGTTCGAAAGGTAAAACACCACAGGAGTGAACCTAAAAATCGGTATTAACCATTGATACCGAAACCCATGAACTAAAATAAAAACAAGTACACAAAACAAATAAGTGGGTTCATGCAGCGCTTTCAGCTTCGTCATCTCCAGCTCCCCCTGCGATGTCGTATTCTACCCCTGAATGAGTGAAACACGCAAACAAAAATACACAAACAAGAATTAACAAGTTAAAAGATTATGAACCCAAGGCATTGACTAAAAATCTCTTACTCTTGATCCGAAGCTTAATAGTTCGAAGAGACTTGATGACAGCCTTGATGTCGGTTTCTCGCTACTGAATCCTTATCATCTTGAGATCCTTTTCCAGCCTTAGGATCCATAACAATACGCTGCTGAAAACCTTGGAGAGACAACATTAGGAAGAGAGCGAACATGACGCTGAAACCAAAGCAGTTGATATATCAGATTCGGAAAGATGATATTTCTAGCAATCTCACTGTCAGCGGCTGCCATGAGAATGATTTGGTTGTAAACCAAACTACCAAAGTTGAAGCTACGTCCCTTGTGAAGCATATAGAGAAAACGAAGGCGTTCCTTCACTAGAGTAGTGGTGTTCGTAGAAGGCATCCAATTGGTACAACATAATTTGTACAACACTTGATTATCAGCCGTCAAATGACGAGACTGGAGTCCATCCCATCGGCGACATTTACCACCAGTGAGGAAGGCGACTGCTTCATCCAGATTCTCAGAATTCCAGTCATGTGGGATGTCAACATCAGGAGTCATAAACACACGATTAATCAATTCTGCAGAGAACTCAAACAAGGTGTCTCGAACAAAAACCAGGGTCATTCCATTCCGGTGTTCTTGGTTCTTCAGGTTAGCAATGAATTCACGAACCACGGAAGGATAGTATGGAGCGACATGCAAGACAGTGTAAGTGAGATGCGACTTCTCAACAATGTTCCAGACCGTCTGAAGTTTATCATTATTCATAGGCAAAACTTGTTGATTGATAAATCCGCGAAGAAGTAGAGTTGTGTACCTTTTTTTGAGCAGCGGAAGAGGCATATCGAGTACTGTAAGAAACTGAATTGAGACGAGTCAGCTCGGGGTAAAGAATGTTGCGGTCGGCATACAGCTGGCGACTAGACGCGTAGTGATCACCAAAGAGGATGTAGCGGTGATCTTCATCAGCTGCATTTGTGTCAGGTTCACTGTCGGAGTCCTCATTAGACTTTCAACCATCCATCCAACCGAGAAGAGGAACCACACCAGGTTCTATCTCTTGAGGCTCAAGCTGAGAAGAAGATAAAGCAGCAGGTTCTTTCCCAGCACAATGAAGCGGTCTGGAAGAGGAATAATCAGAGACGTTAATAGCCATTGGAAGATGTGCGGAGCGAGCAGCAAGGTTTCAGCGTCGAGTAGTTTCAAACGCAGTGGCCATGACACGGTTGAGAGCAAGACAAGCAGAGCGACGTCGATCATACATTTTTTTTTTAAGAGAGAAGATGAACCAACTTGACTGGGAATAGGAAGAGACAAAGTCAGTGGCACAAGAAGGAGATATGAAGCACATACGCGAGGTCTCTGTTTTTAACGTTGCTGGTAAAAACCCTAGGAAGCCACTGTAATTTAACACAAATTACCATGGATGGGCTTTAGGCCCACAATGACCCAGGACTCTAAAGACCAAGAAGGGCTATACAACGACCCAATCCATTATCTCACTCGACATTCTCAATATCATACTCACCCATCGACACGGGAAGAGCAGAGAACATATGAGAAACCACAACGTACACATAAACTTAACCATCCCATACAAAAGAAAGAACAAAACAGAAAATAACAGCAAAACCACGGAGACAGAAAGAGCAAGAGATCACACCGTCTGCCAAGAATGAATACTCACACTGTGCAATAGACACTCATGGAAGAGATTACGCTAGAGAATCTTAAATCTATCTCTGTAGCCTTTCCCAGCCGAGATGCTGTCGTAGAGACTTGTCTTTTCACATGAAAAAGTCAATCTTAATTTCAATCAGTGCAGGTCCAAGGAGGGTAAATGTCGCACGAGGTCTTGAGCCGAGGAGAATGACCAAAGACATAGCTCTTACTATTCTGTAGCTTTCCTCAGCTGAGATGCTGTCGCAGAACTAGTATTTTTTTTTTTGGGTAGTGTCTGTGATGATTATGTATCTCTTTTGATCACTCTCATGCCTTAGACTCAATCCAAATAATATATGATATGAACAGCTGTGTCTTTATCCTTCGCTTCAAGTCAGACCATGACCTTTTTACCTACTAAGGACCCGAACAAGATCGAAATAAGTTAGAGACAATATCACTGATTCAACGAGATCAAAGAGCGAAACAGGACCCGTGAAGTCTTTAGCGATGGATAAGCATTGTCCTTACTCAGAATGGTAGATTCATGCTTCAACCACTCCTAAAGCTTTCCTAAGGTACATAAAGCTATTAAGATCAAGTGGTTTTGTGAAAATATCCGCCAGTTGATTTTTCGATGAGACATGTTTGATGATTGCAAGCTTGTCTTCCACAAGTTCTCTCACGAAATGATGATGTATGTCAACGTGTTTTGTTCTCGAGTGTTGAACTGGATTTTTGGATATATCGATTGTACTCTTGTTATCACAGTGAATGAGGAAAGAGTCAGTCCTGATCCCATAGTCTTTGAGCATGTGATGCATCCATAACAGCTGTGTGCAGCAGCTTTCTAAAGCAATATACTCAGCTTCTGCCGTAAATAAGGATAGGTTCTGTTTCATACTGTGTCACGAGACTATGTTATTCCCAAGAAAAAAACATCCTCCTGACGTGCTCTTTCGATCATCAAGACAACCAGCCTAGTCTGCATCACAAAAAACCGACTAAGTTCGTGTTGGTTTCCACTGAGTAACTCATACCGTAGTTGACAGTACCCTTAACATACCGAATGATAGACTTAACTGCCATTAGGTGAGACATTGTAGGTTGAGCTTGATATCTAGCACACAGCCATACACTTAGACAGATATCAGGTCGACTTGCTGTGCGGTACAAAAGACTTCCAATCATAGCTCTATAGAGCTTTTTATCAACAGCTTATCCGGCTTGAATCTTTGAAAGTTTACAAGTAGTACTCATGGGAGTTCGTGCTTCCTTAGCCAGCTCAAAACCAAATCTCTTAACCAAATTTCGAGCATATGTGCTCTGACTCACAAAGATGTCATCCTCTGTTTGATTGATTTATAATCCCAAAAAATAATTTAGCTCACCAACCATTACTCATTTCAAACTCCTTCGTCATAGACGAAACAAAATAGTTGATCAAGTCTTGAGTTATGCTTCCAAAGATAATATCATTTACGTAAATTTGAGCCATTAGAATGTTGTTCCAAACCAATGTATATATGGGTTTTTAAATGTTAGTTTATTCCGCAAAAACATATATCAATTGACAGATTTTTCTAAAAATAGATTTACAAATCTAAGACAAAAAACCGACCCAACTTTTTTCTAAATAGAATCAAAAACTAATTGTATTTCAACTCGAAATAATATATATCACATAATAAATCCGAAAATGAATAACAATGCTGATCTAAATTCTTATACCAAAAATCACATGTTTGATACCGATCTATTCTTAGATTTTTTAATTTTATTTTTTCCAAAACAATATTGACAGATTTTTCTAAAAAATAGATTTACACATCTAAGATAAAAAATTGACCTAATTTTAGCCTAAATAGAATCAAAAAGTAATTTTATTTAATTTAAAGGAATATATACCATATAATAAATCCAAAAATGAATAATGATACCGATCTAAATTCTTATAACAAAAGATATGTTTAATAAGTTATATAACATCCTAAAATTATTTAAAATAATCTTATATTTACATGAATACATAGTTGACAAAAAACTAAAAACTTATAAATAAATAAAAACTAATATTAACCAATAATTTTGATTTAATTATTTTGTAAATATTCATATCCGTGCATCAGCACGGAAGAATCACCTAATTATAATGTATATAAAGATATAGAATCAATTTAAAAGAAACCACGACTGTTTTTTAATAAGTTTTTTTTCGAGAAAAAGTTTCTTTCTTTGTAAAAACTTTTAATCCTTTTTATTTTATGGTTTTACCTTTTTGACTACTATTAAATTAAAGGAAATTTTTTTAAAAAAAAATTTGTAGTTTTAGAATTTTCTTTTTTATTAATAATTTTAAGATTTTAACAAATAAAATATATTTTGACATATATCAACATTTTAAATCATCAAATTGCTATTTGTCACGATCTTATTAATTATTAATTTTGAAGGATCAAACTGTATATAATAAGATAAGATATTGACTATTTTCTGTGTAATACAAATATTGTATAATTAGTGAGTATTTTCTTTGAATGAGTTTTGTATATACTCATCATTGATTCCATCGACATTCCGTAGCAGGAATAGGAAATCTAGCCCGATCAGAACAATAATCGTAGTTCATGTACTTTGCTCTCACATTTTTGAATACCTTAAGTTCAAGTGCACTTAACCTACGATACTTGATCGTATTCCACCAGTATGTTGTTGAGCTGCATAGTTTCTCGTTAATGTTCTGACCATCCCTGTGGCAACCAGAATCTGAAAACCTTTGAAAAATGGCCTTAAAAGGAGCGTATGACCAATTAATCTTGGCCTTACCACCGTCTGTTGCCCATTCCTCGCCGTTCCACAGACTAGCCACCACTTTCATTGGCTTTGATGGATAGCCTATGCCATATCTTTTGTTATTTTTGAATATCCTTATTGGAACTTTGTCCACATAAAACCTATTAACAAGAAAAATAAAAAATATCATAAAATTATCATGGTATTCGAAGATATAAATGTAAAATGTATTGCTAAATATTTCAAGTTGTTGGGTCTAACGTACTATAAATAGAAACCAGGAAGAGAGAAAAGAATGTACACAATTTGATATGGATTCCAGAGAATCCCATAAGTGTGGAAAGCTGTAGTTGGATCGAACCAAAGTACAAACTTTTGTTCTCTATTTCCTTGACCATTGGTATAGACATTTGTTTGAACTGCTATTGGTTTTCCTTCTCTATTCCCCAAGAACTCAAAGTCTACCTCGTCGTGGGTGTTTCCCTTCGAAGTTAACTGGAACCAGTACACAAATGTATAGTGAAACAAATTGACAAATGCTGAAAGTTCAAGAAAGTTAAAACAAGATGTGAACGTACATAAAAAGCTGTGACAGTTCCAGAGGAATCCTTTGGAGGCAATTTGATTCTCATTTGGAAGAATCCTGATCCGTACTTGTGTTTAGATTCAAAGGCAGAACCTGTTTGTAATATAGTTTAAGAAAGCAAACCATATCTTATATTAAAATAAAAATAATATGTTATATTTTAAATAGTTTATAATTGTAAATTTTTCTTTGTTGTTAAATAAAAAGTTTTAAGAGAATTTTTTTTCCATCATAAATTTTTGTAAAATAGTTCACAGGTCCCAAAACATAAATTAAATCCAACTACGGATTCTAATATAAGAAACAAAAAAACATTATATTCTGAAACCTCTAAATATGTATATATTTTCTAATTGGAAGAATTATCGATACTTGTCTAATTTCAACTTATAAGTTTTTTCATTATTGTTTCTATTTTAATATCACTAACATGTATTCTGATTTGAATGTTAAATCCTTGGATTATTTGCCCTACTCTGTATATACCATACATATTTGTGCTGGAAGAAAGAATTAGAAACCTTAATTATATATTATTCTAAAAACAAAATTCTCTTAGCATTTACAACAAATCAAAAATGTTAGAAAATTACTTTAAATTGAAATCAAGGACACAGTGCATTGTCTTTTGACATAAATCAACGCACATGTCCACAAAGTTTTACAACGACTACTAATTTGGAAAGAAGAAATCAATGAACCTGAAGCTTTATCCATGGAGAGCTGAACTTCTTTCCCTTGGTTGAGTTTCAAAACATTTCCCCACGTAACAACATAGTTCTCATCAAACTCCCTATCTCCGCGAGCCCTAGCATCAACAGTAACGATCAAGAACAATATTGAAACAAAATCTACTGTTGAGACTATATATTGTCTCTTATTCATTTTAAAATTCATGTTGAGTATTTCTTCAACGAGGAAACCTCCCCCTTTTATATTCATGTATACTAAAAGGTTTCTATGAAGCTTAATTTGGAGAAAAATTTATGTTGGTCAACAACATATTTATTTTGGTCAATGATATTATGGTCAACAAAGCAAATTGCTGCAGTATTACTTTTATAACTATTTGGCAAAACTAAAGAAAATAATACAATGCATTTAAAGAATATATATTTTGACTCAAAAATTTTTGGATGCAAAATAAATTCTTTAGACCTGATTCTTAGTAAGAAAAAAGAGAGAACTTCTCCATATAAATTTTTATTGCACTGTAAAAAAAAGAATTGTGACGTTAACCAAAAGCAAACTCAATGGATGTTTTATATTAATATATATAATCTTTAGTAAAAACTATAATTCTATCAATGTCTATATATATATATTTTTTTTGTATTGAGGTCAAATAATAAGCAAATATCTTTATAGATCCATGGAATTAATATAACATCTTTAAATATATAAAAGCTGAGAGTAAATGACACTGAAATTGTCCAAATATGATTACAACAACCAATATTATCATTTTATATCAGCATTTAAAATTAGAGAGATAACATTTATTTTTATACTTTTTTACTAGTTGAATGTAATATATATTTCAAATGCTTTTTATATCTATTTTTTTTTTAATAATAAGCAAAACGCACATACACACACACATATTTTTAATCATTCATTTCATTTACTGGAGGAAATGATTTTGTTATTGTTTGATATTAGATTAAATAGAAATACAATAATAAATAATTTTAATTGAAAATTTTATAAAATAAATTATATATATAATTTTTATTCATCACTATGAGAAATATTTCTTAAAATCATGGATAAGAACTTTATTTTTTCAATTTTATTCTGTTTTCAGTAAAATATCAAAAATGTAAAAAAAAAAAAATTAAAAAGTGAAACATGTGAAAAATACCAGCATCTTTAATAAAGAAGATACTTTTTTTCAAAACTATATTCTCATATTCAATGCATATTCTCTTATCAAACAATTTTTTTATATATAAAAAAGCATTCTCTTATAGAACATAAAATTATTTTCAATATACTCTTATGTTATTTATATGTCAACTCAATACCCATAAAACATCAGCAGTTTTTGATAACCTAATAGAATAATTTATAAGACAAGACGATGAAAAATATAATAATTTGAATTAGTAAGATAATAATATTTTTAGCATGAGATTTTAGAGTCACTTAACCAAACAAATAATATATTTAGTCTAAAATATTTATTAATTAATTTGATTGATTTCTGCAAAGAGAAAAAAGCGATGATAACTCATTGAGAACATCAGAGGAAAACAAATAAAGGGTGTTAGAAAAAGTCATCCAACCATGTTATATAGACTTTATGTGTCGTTTTACCATTATATTATCTACTACTAATAATAATTAATTACTTTTCAAATTATAGTTTGTAAACTGGATTGGATTTCTTGTGAAAATTGAAACTTTTCTAAGAAGTTAATTATCAATGGAAAATGAAATTCTAAATATAACCTTTTAAAAACAAAAATAATTAAACAATTTCATCTATCTTTCTGAAATATCTAAGTCAATTTAGTAAATATATTTTAAAGTTTCTTAAAATATTTGAATACTTAAGAACTAGTTAAATATTGAGAATTATATAGATTTTGATGTGAGTTCAAAAGTATTTTTTTAAAAAAAATTGAATATCTATTTTGATTTTGATAGTTTCTTAAGAAGTATATAAGTATAAAAATTTCGAATAAGAACATGGAAATACTTTGGAAATGAAAATTCTGTATTTCTATATTGATTTCAGAAAAAAAATGTTGGAGTTGAGTCTAATATTCAAGTAATTCTAAGATGTAATGTACATGTAGAAAAATAACTTATAATAAAAAGATAATAAGATAATTAGTAAAAACCTATTAACGTTAAAATAAAATTATTAGAATTCTTTTTTTCTAATATTAAGAAAATTAAAACTAATTTATTAAAATTGAGAATAAATTAAGCATTTTGAAAAGGAAAAGGAAAAAATAAAACTTTTTATTAAAATTAATTGTGCCAGAAACGTCAAATGTCAAATAAAAAAGTAGTTGCTAATATCTACAGATTTTACTATACATTGTAAAACTAAAATGATTGAAATATATATATATATCTATATATACACAAATTTACATACTAAAATATAATCAATAATTTAATAAAATATTTTAAAAGCACACAAATATATAATATTCAAATCATTAAAGATTGATAATTAATCAATTTTAAATTCTATATAAGTATAATTTTTAAATCTTATATTTTATCTAAAATAATTATTGATTAATAGTATGCAAATTTCAGAAAATAAATATACTTTAATATATTTGTATAAATTATTAGCATTATTAATACAAAATAGTGTCTCAATGAATATTATTGATAATATATATATATTTAAATTAATATTAAAATAATCTTACAGCATAGCATTAATGAAAAACATAGGAATATATATATTTTTTTTGAAGGACCGGGAGGGTATCTACACCGAAACCCAACTAATCTCTCCAGGGGAGGTGCAGCCCATGGATAGATCCTCTCTTCGGATTTGCAAATAAGCCCTAAAGTATGGGTCCATATCCATGTGGCAAAATAGGGAAATGTTTAGTAACTTCCCACTTGAGCAAACATAGTAATATTATAAGACGATCGAATCCGCATACACCGTATGTATGATATGATATATGCATAAATCAAAATAAAAAATAGATTTTTATTAGTAAAGAATTTTGTACAAAGTTCGTAATCAAAATAGAAATCTAATGTCTAAACCACTAACTGCAGGAAAGTTCAATGTTGTGAAAACGTAAGAAAAGTCAAATTATTGATATGGGACCACAACTTCCTTATTTATCATCTTTTCGCAACATATACATAAGTTAACATGCTCTCATTAGTGATCCTTTTAGCATGTGATCCTTAGGTCGAACATTAGGTTTAAATCGGACTTATTATGTATTCTTTGTTATTAAGTATAGCATGATTGTTTTAATTACCTTTGTTATTGTTCATCGTTTCCTATAGTTTGTTTAGGTCGTTATGTTGGTGTTAAATGGTATGAAAACACGTTCAAGATGTATAACGTGTACATAGATTGTCTTTTGTAAGATCCATGATACCTTATGTGTTTTTTTGGAAGCGTCGTTGAGTTTTCTTGCATAGTACGCTTACTTAAATGTCCTGAATGTAACTCATTTGACTGTTCGTAGCTCTGCATAACTGGAACTGTTGGTGATATGCTTACGCAATTACTGTAGATAATAGAATTCTCCTTTGATTGGCAACGTCCATTCGTTGTGTTTTTTCATCCATTTTTGTTGTGTTGTATCCCAAACAAACATGTTGGTTTAGCAGACGAAGGAGTTAGTATTCAAGACAATGTTGCTTTCTCAGTTTATATATAAGTAGGGTGTTATGCTTTCCAATGTGTGATATCGGTTCATGTATGAGTTATGCTTTCCAATATGTGATGTCGTTTCATGTATGTTATTGTGCATATATCTAGAGTTAGTGTCATTCTCTGGTAATGTTTTACGTCGATTGGGATTGTCTTTTGAATTTAAGCGATTGACTTTGACCGTCCTATCTTTGTTGGTAGAGTGTTCTTGGTTTAATTCAAGTGTACCAATTTTAGGGGATAATCAATTGATTGACTATATGAGAATAAAATATCATAAAAACGACTATATGTCATTAGCATTGCTAAGTGTGTTTTTTTTCCTATATTTCATCAGTTATTTGATTATTAAATAAATATGGTAAATGTTTCAATATCTCATTGAATGGCAGTTTATTCTTGTTATTGGATTTTGGTTTAGTTGCGATACTTTGGACGTTTGGCTTTCCGGTTTTCTTCATAGTCATCATTAGCGTTTTAAATTAATGCCCTGATATGACTGCCCATCAATTGATAGTTCTAACATGCGTTNACTGCCCATCAATTGATAGTTCTAACAGGCGTCATTACGAAAGGTTGCTTCTGATAAACAACTTGTTCTTTTTATAAGTTGCCTTTCTCTTTCTTGGAGAAACTTTTTTTCCCCCCTTTGTGATCTTATCTTTTACAAAACCGTCTTCCAAAACATGGTGAAGTATGATATGTTGAGTGAAATTGACCCCACCAAAGTTGGTTGGAAGGTCCGTGTGAAGGTCCTCAAGATGTGGAATCTAAATTACTTGGTGGGTGATTCTATCGAAATGATTATCTGTGATGATAATGTAAGCTTGAAGTTCGTCTTTTGCATGTTCTTATTTTGTGTTGTTCATAGATATATGAGAACTAAGTTCGTGCTTTTGGAAAAATTACAGGGGACTCGCTTCCAGGCAACTGTCTTCCCCAAAGATTTTCATCGATTTCATTGACGCATCAGTGAGGGAGAGTGGAAGGTCTTCAAGAAGTTTCGTGTCACTGAAGATTCTGCCTTTGGCCCGAAATGTTGCCCGTTTGCTCTGAAGATTGTGTTCTTGCCGTTCACGAGAGTACGGTCAACTACTGTGGTGTCGGACAGTATTTGGCTTCAACCTAATCGTTTCTTTGACATCGTTGACCGAGCATACGCTTCAGACTATCTTTCAGGTCGGATTCTTCTTTATGATTTCGTTTATTCTTTATGAATTTCCATATTGAGGTCGATTAGTTGTGAATATATATGCATTTCGTAGATGTTGTTGGTGTGATACATACCGTTGGACATTTCCGTCGGATTCCAATGAGGAATGGGAAGAGTGTGTACTACACACTGCGTTTTGAGTTGATCAACCCGGAGTAAGTTCTTTTTTCTTGTGCTTGTTGAATCTGTGATGGTTGTTCAATAGATCTGCTAACTGATATGCTTATTTCATTTTCTACAAGGGACGTTATCATTCCTTGCGTTGTGCGTGGATCCATGGCAACTGAGTTGTATTGGACGATCATCAAAAGTGGTAAAGAGCACAATGTTTGTGCTCTGCGTTTTTGGCTTGTTACTGAAGGATACAGTAACGTTTGCATTTTTGGTATGTTATGAGTCAATTGTGTTGCTGTCGTTACTGAATCGTTCATATGTTTTTTGAGTAGGGACTGACAAAAACTCCATTGTGCTCTCTACTTCGGGCCTTTCGGAGTATCAGCTGAACCCTGATGATCCAGTCACCGAAGAAGTGCTGAGCAAGTAAGACATTGTGATTTTTCATGTAACATGATTGTATACTTAGATGCAAAATGATTGATTCGTTATTTGTGTTGATCTTGTCTTCAGGTACCTGTCTAAGTTACCTGGAGAATGCTGAATGAATTTCTTGGAGGAACCCGTTGTTATTTCAAACTACTTTTCCTTGTGTAATGAAACTTTTAAAATTGTTTTTTGCTACGGTTATGAACTTTTTCTGTTGGTTCTCGTTGTTCTGAGACATGAAATCTGGATGATGTTCTATTAATAGTTGATGTCTCGATTACGTTCATAACAATATAAATTAAATAATAAAGTATGCATGTAATTTGCTTAAGTAACTAATCTAATCATCATTTTGTATAAAATCAGACTATCTCTTCGTGTAAGTTAACTTTTCTAGCTAGCGTAATTGTTAATATTCGATCACACGTAAAACTGTTAACACTCAATGTCATCCATGTTCATACTCGAGACCGACAATGGCTCTGTCATCGACCCCTAGCTCTGTCATAGATACGTTTTGGGCTTCTTCTGTGGGCTTAAATCGACAAATATTTATTTATGAAATGGACTTTTAGATCCAATACGTATATCTTGCTATATGTAATATTTTTCTTATAGTTTTTAAAGAAAAATACAATAAATCAGACATAGCTTATAGTTTTTTACACCTGAAAATATAAAACACCCATAATTCGTGACTTACATGTAGCGAAAATTCCCGACCTCGTTGATATCTGGATCAAAGCTAATCCTCGATATACTATGAACATTTTGGATGAGGATACCATCTATATAATTTCAAATATCATATTAGTCCATGACAACAGAAGAGGAGACCCAATAAAACTCTAAAGATCAATATGTTGATGTAACAACAAATAAACCGGCACCATAAAATTGATTATGCAAAGCAATTTTTTTTTAAAAAAATAACCTATCGTATGCATGATCTTCCAATCAGTAAGCACACAGACAATACTCTCATTTGATGTAGAGGACCACTATTGATAAAATACGTCTGCTAGTTCTCAGAATACGGCACATTCCAAGATGATGTCACTGAGATTCATTTCGAAAATTATTAGTGGAGTTAAACATATCAATTATAAAATAACACTACAAATATCTAACAT
>OVBI01001069.1:0-43119 GCA_900406495.1 Sisymbrium altissimum | reverse complement strand
TAGTCTTTTCTCCTAAATTCCAAGGTATTTAAGCCAACTTCCCTAATAATAATGGTACCAATGTTACACTTACCATATAATCATTACTTAGTTTTGGAAAAACTAACAATAGTTCTAATCTTTTGTTTTTTACAATCTAACTAACATATAATTTTTAGCTGTTTTAGATGTTTTGCAAAAAAATATTTAGATGTTTCACAATTATTATAAACTTTAAAGTAATCTAACTTTTTAATACTTAGTTATCTCTACTTAACCTAATTGTCTTAAATACACATAGTTCTCCCAAGATAATATAGTTGTCCCGAATACACATACTTTTCCCAAGTCACCCTAGTTGTCTCAAATACACATAGTTGTCCCAAGTCATCGTAGTAGTCCAAACATAATATAGTTGACCTAATAGTTCCAGTAGTACAATTTAAAAAGACACAAACATGATTTCAGCATATAAACAGTCACACCTACGGTATATGAGCTCAGAATACAAACTTTTCTTCTTCAGTACTACCATTTTCAGTGCTGATATTAAACCATTCTCCCCAACCTCCACCTCTTCCTCTTCTTCCTCTGCCTCCTCTTCTTCCTCTTCCTCTTCCACGATATTCTCCAGCTGATGGGAATCTTTGCTGTTGCGGTTTTCCTTTCTTTGGCTCATATTCTAGAGGGTGGACTACTTTTTCACGAATTTCTTCTGGTACAACCCACTCAGACATATGAGGAACTGGATAAATTGTCCTGTTGTATGCTAATGTCCATTGCTCCACCAAACAATACTTGGAGCAAAACTCTTGTAGATGAAGTTCCCTACCTCTGCTCATATGGATGGCAGCAACAATTCCATGCACACATGGGTATTTATCTGTTTCAAAAATACTTGTAAGAACAAGTTTCCCTAGTCATATCAACCAAATAATTCTTTCCATCACGCCCAATTATATTGTATTCACGGCGAAAGCTGTTTAACTCTTGTAGCATGAGTTTCTTTCCAATCACATATCTTTTATCCATTTCGTTCTCCACAAAAGGCACAAGCTTCTGTGACATTGGGACTTTGGCGGCATCCTGCCTATGTCTATTCCACCATTCAGCCAATTTGGCAACAATCACATCAATCATTGGCAACAACGAATACTTCATTGCCTCTTTAAAAACACCATTAATAGATTCTACAACATTGGAGGTATCTATGTTGTACCGTTCTCTTGGAAAACAGCACCTTGCCAATTTCTCCCCTTCAACGCTTTTCTCTACATACTCTGCAGCAGCTGAAAATTTCATCCTAAAAGCAATATACATATTTAAGAACTCAATCTCTATATAAGCTCTAGAGCACGCTATGAACTTCTTCGAACATTGACCTCTATTGGTAGAAACGTGTACTTTTACATTCTGGGCCAAATGCCTTATACAATACTCATGTTGAGACAAAGGGAACACTTCACATATTGACTTGATCAGGCTTGGATTTCTATCCAAAATAAACACCATTCCAGGGACATCAGGTATTATTGACTTCAACTGATTCAGAAACCACATCCAACTTGCATCTTTCTCACCATCAACTACACCAAAAGCAATGAGATAATGGTGATGATTAGGATCCTGAGCTGAAGCAACTATTAGAACTCCACGAAACACATGCTTCAGATGGGTTCCATCTATAATGATGACTTTCCTAATCAATAGAAACCCTTTTATGCAGGCTCCCAATGCAAAGAATAGGTACTTAAACTTTTTAATCTCATCTAATTCCACACAAGTCCGTGTACCAGGATTTACTTGCTCTAGCATGTACAAATAAGAATACAGCAATCGATAACTCTCCTCAGAACTTCTCCGCACCTCATTAACAGCTTTTTTTTTTTTTTCGCTCAGCGTTGTCGAGTATCATACTTTCACGCCAACCTTGCTATGAACCATAGTTATCACCGTTTTTGGATCGGGTGTGTTGAATCGAACTGGATAACCTTCAGCCAAACAGACGCAACTAAGTGTGGTGTGATTTTCCTTTTTTGTCCAATCGTACTTGTAGTAACCCGAGAGCATGTGTGCACCTTGTTGTAAGTAACAATAGCGAAACATGTTGAGTTCATGTGCACCGAAACTCTTAAATTCTATTTGTATCCATCTACTACTCTCCAAAAATTTACCACAAAATGAGTACGTTCAGACTTCTTCGTTTCGTACTCAAAACCATTCTCATGTGCACCTTTCTCCAAGAGAGCTTGCACATCCTGCCTAATGGCAAATTTCTGACCTTTGTATAGATCTAAACCATCTTCCCATCCTTCATTTACTTGCGAGTTTCCTTCGGAAGGTATGGCTTCAGTAGCATCATACACGTGCTCATATCTTCCTATAGGATCTGTATCATTTTCTTGCATCTCATTATCTTGCATTTCTGAACCATCTCTACCGGTAGAAAACAGCTCCTCCTCATTACTTGGACCTACATCATCTTCGTGATCCTTTCTTGAAACATGAACGCTTCTGTGACTTTGATCAACACCCTTGATGACCTCCACATGTATGACACTTCTACATTGATCTTTACTCACTTGTAGTAGATAACTAAAAATAGCTTCTTCAATCCAAATATATGATGGTTTCTTCGTGTTCAAGACCAATGGATAGTAACTAAATTTCAGCTGAGATGTAGCTGCATCTATGGAAACCTTTCTACAAATTCCCTCCACTAATCCAACATAAGTGACATCCTCCAAAGATTTCCTCATCACTAAAGTGTAAATTTCATCTTTTCCTGATTTCCATATAATGTTATCTCCGTCCTTTGAATAGAATCCTCCATAGTCAAAACATATGACTGTGCAAAAACTTGTACTCATTGCCCCCTGAAAAGAACAAAACAATCGCAAGTATATAATTGTAGTAGTTCTCCAGTTGTCTCAGTAGTTCCACTATAACATAGTTTTTCCAAGATAATATAATTGTCTCAAATACACATAGTAGTTCTAGTATTCTAGTTATACCCATATATCTTGGTAATACCCAGAAAATTTTGTTTTTCATACGAATCATCACGATTTCTTACAGTTTATTACTCACTTAACCAAGAAGCTCAGTGACTCCAATAAACAAAAAAAGAGTTTTTACATTTTTTTTTTTTTTGAAATCCCAAGAAACTTAAATTTCATCCCAAATAAAGTGTGATTGATGTCGATATCCTCTTTATTTAACAATTTCTGGTAATAATAAACTTACCCCATCAATTTTAATAACACAATGATAAAAAAAAAAAAAAAATCAAATTTCTCTTTACTTAGAAATCCCCAAATTGAGATGAAACTATGATTAATTACTTTATTTATGACATACACTTGATTATTCAATCACAAAATTGAGAATAACATAAAAATGAGATCTGTCCCTCAATTTGAAGCTTCAGTTTTCGTGAATGGTGGAATGGAGAGGGAGAAGAACACGGGAGGGAAGAGGAGGGTGACGACGATGCAACACGTGCTTCAATATCATTGGAGTTTTGGTTTTGAATTAAATTTGTGTTGGTTTAGTTGGTTGGTTTCAATTAATTTTTCATCCACCAAAACCAAACCCATCTCGTGCCCATCCCGTTTTTTTTTTTTGTTTTCCTTTTTTATTTTTCTAATGTCAAACATATGACCTTTCCTTTGAGAGAGGGTTAGAAAGATTTTTGAGGGGTAGAGAGATTTCTCCTCTCGTACGGCAGGGTATATTAGGTTAAAGTCCTTGATAAAGAAATGAAGTCAAAGGAAACCTAGTATCTTCAAAAGTAAACGGAAACCTGTTATAACTTATATAACTTACATAAGTCTTTGCGGAAAGATGTTTGGGTTCCATTGAAATTAGTTTCACCCTATTGTTATGTGTAATAAATTATATAGTAGTCGAAACAGTATATAACAACACGTAAAAGTTTAAAACTGACTGGTGTAAGATAATGACCGTCTTTGCTACTCTATAGTTATATGGCTTACGCCTAATTTATGTATACTTGGTCAACGAAAATAAATCTTTTCACATTTTTCTATGTCAACGATATTTAAAATTTTTGTATCTATTTTGGTACGATTACAGGTAAATATTTATTTTCTTTCGTATTATGGTAGAACGTATGTGTTTTCTTTAGTATATGAAATAAAATTTTCCAAGTTTGCTTTACCGAAAGCTATTAAACTATATTTATTTTCGTCCAAGTTCTAATACGATCTTATCTTTTAATTTTTCTGCGAATTTAGCTCATAAGATCTCAAAATTTATAGCTTAACCATGGAAAAACAAGATCAACTGTAGTTAATGGGATTTTTACAAGGTTAAACTACATTCTGTGGTGTAGGATGGTAAAGATTGCTCTTGGTGGAAGAGGTTTGTTGAGCCATGTAATTCTTGATGAAGCTTTAAATAACTCTGGCCAACAAGAAGATGGCAAGGAGATTATCCTTGTGGATGAAGACAAATGGTTTCAAGAAGACCAGTTTATTCTGTACATCCTCCAAAACTCCCTAGAAGCATCAGTCTTGGAAGCTTACTTCTATTGTGAAACTGCCAATGATCTTTGGGAGACTCTTAAAAAGGAGTATGGAAACACCACAAATCTAAGCAAGTTTTTTGAAGTGAAGTAAGCCATTAACAACCTCAGTCAAGAAGACATAGAATTTACCCAACACTTTAGAAAGTTCTTATATTTGTGGGCTGAAGTTGAGATGTTAAGGTCAAGCATAATGGATCCAGATGTTACTTGAGAGGCGTGAGCAAGACAAGGTCTTTGAGCTCTTGCTAACTCTAAACTCCACCTACAATGACCTAATCAAGTATTTCCTAAGGTTAGATAAGCTCCAAACACTTGAAGAAGTGTGTGCAAAAATTCAAAAAGAGCAAGGCTCTCTTGGTCTCTTTGGTGGAAAGGGAGAGCCTTTCACAGCCAACAAACGAGTGTCTAGGCGGAAAGAAAGAAAGGAGTGGGTGTGTGACCACTGCAAGAAGGAAGGTCACAACAAATATAAGTGTTGAATTCTCTATCCTCATCTCAAACCAAACAAGTTCAAAGAAACAAGAGCCAATGAAACAGTTGAGCAAGCTGGTTTCTCTACAAGTTTCAAGAAGAGAGAAGGTAAGGCCATGACAGCCATTCACGCCTCTTTGGGGACTACTCAAGATGAGATGGTGAGGAGATCAGACCTGGAGACTCTCATCAAATCCATTATCTCAGTGAAATAATCTGGAACCACGTTTTTATCACACAAACCTATGAGTTCTCTAGTGGTTGACTCAGGAGCTTCTCATCATATGATTAGCAATCCAAGAGTAACAGTATAGAACCAGCCTTGGGAGATGTGATTATAGCTAATGGTGATAAGATACCAATTAGAGGGATTGGAAATCTGAAGATATTTGATAGGAACTCCAAGGCTTTCTATATGCCAACTTTTACCTCACACCTGCTTTCAGTAAAAAGGACAATAACTGATTTGAACAGTTATGCCATCATTGGACCAAATAATGTTCTGTTTGAGGATATTGAACTAGGAAGGTTCTGGGTAAAGGAAGAACTAAAGATGAGCTGTATGTTTTGGAAGATACCTCTATAAAGAAATCACAGCTGGTTTCATCTAGTGCTAGCATTGTCTTAAATGCAGTTTGGCATGGTAGGTTAGGACATCCTCATGGTAGAGCTCTTGAGTTGGAAATGCCTAATGTGTCTTTTGATAACTCTAGCTGTGAGGCTTGTATTTTTGGGAAGCATTGCAAATCAGTCTTCACATCATCCTCAACCGTCATTGAGAGCTGCTTTGATATGGTTCATTCAGATTTCTGGACATCTCCATGCGTTTCAAGAGACAACAACAAATACTTTGTGACATTCATTGATGAAAAGTCCAAATACACTTGTATAACTCTCCTGCCATCCAAGGACCGCGTGGTTGAGGCTTTTCTCAACTTCCGCAATAAGTGACAAATCATTTCAATGCTAAGATAACGGTGTTGAGATCAGATAATGGAGGAGAATACACGAGTCACCAGTTCAAAGAACATCTATCCAAGCATGGAATTCTTCATCAAACCAGCTGTCTTTACACACCACAAAAAATAGGGTGACTGAAAGAAAGAACAGACATCTTATGGAAGTTGATAGAGTTATGATGTCTCACACAAATGTTCCAAAGAAGTTCTGGGGAGATGCAGTTATGACAGCTTGCCATCTCATCAACCGCATTCCTACCAAAGTCTTGAAAGACTTGTCTCTATTTGAAGTACTTAATAAATCCAAACAATCCCTTAATCAATTGAGAGTATTTGGATGTGTTTATTTTATCTTTATTCCATGAGAGCAAAATAATAAACTGTAACCAAAAATCACAAGGTGCATATTTATGGGATATTTTACCACAAAAAAAAAGATACAAGTGCTATGACCCAATCAATGGCCGCACCTATGTATCCCGTGATGTTAAGTTTCTGGAGGAATGTGGCTACTATGACAAGAAGGATTGGGAGATCCTAAAGGACTTGTCTCAGTCTTCATCTGATCGAGCCGTAAGTTTACAGTACCTCCTTAGTCAGCTTGGGAATCCAGCAGGCAATACAGTGCCATCTCAGCCACCTTCTCCAACCAATAATCCGCTTCTGAAACAGAACAGAGGGATAACGAAGTCTATATTGAAGAGGAAACAGTGCAGGCAGAAAAAGTTGCAGAAGACACTGTGAATGCATCATCTACATCAGAGTTAGTTGAACTTGAGGAAGAGAGCAGTGGAACTCAGAAAACACCAGTACAAGTTCCTCCTCCCTTAAGAAGAAGTACAAAGATCAGAAAGCCATCAATGTGGGTTAATACAAGGGTCTATTACAACAATTAAGTAGTGGCTCATCCCATTCAAGTAGTCTGCTCGTTTGCCCGTTGCCATCTGAACACATGGTCTTCTTTGGAAAAGTAGAGCATGATCAAGTCCCATTTAGGTATGTACAAGCTAAGGAAAGAAAAGTATTGAGGGATACAGTTTGTGATGAAGTAGAAGCACTGGAGCGAAATCATACTTGGGATGAAGCTGATCTTCCTAAAGGTAAGAAAGCTGTTAGTTCGAAATGGGACTTCACAATCAAGTATAAGGGTAATGGAGAGATTGAACGGTACAATGCTAGATTGATAGGTAGAGGCTTTAACCAAACCTATGGAGATGACTACAATGATACATTTTCACCTGTTGTTAAGCTTCCCACAGTGAGAGTTATACTATCGTTGGCCACCAACTTATCATGGGAGTTATGACAAATGGATGTTAAGAATATCTTTCTTCATGGGGAGCTTGAGGATGAAGTCTACATGACTCCACCAGTAGACACTAAAGCCCCAGGGAAAGTCTTGAGATTGAGGAAAGTAACGTATGGTTTGAAGAATCTCCAATGGCCTGCTATCATAAGCTTAGATACACGCTCAGAGACTATGGCTTCAGGAGGTCATAAGCTGAGCACACCTTGTTCACACTTCAGAATTCACAAGGCATTATGGTTTTCCTCATCTATGTAGATGACCTGATCATCTCTAGAGATAACAATGAAGGTATTCAATCCACAAAATCCTTTCTCAAAACTGTCTTTAATATTAAGGATCTTGGAGAACTCAAGTATTTCCTTGGGATTAAAGTATGCCGGTCACCTGAAGGCTTCTTTCTTTCCTAAAGGAAGTATACATTTGACCTCTTAACTGAGACAAACCCCCTTAACGAAAACCAGCTAAGACACCACTTGAAGATGGCTACAAGCTCAATCGAGAGGGAGAGAAAGAAGATGAGCCATTGAAAGATGTTGCTCAATACCGCAAGCTTGTGGGTAAGCTAATTTATTTGACTTTTACTAGACCTGACATTTACTTTTCGGTGAATCAAGTCAGTCAGCATATGAAGGCTCCCACAAAGTATCATTAAAGTATGGTGGAAATGATTCTCAGATATTTCAAATGCAGTCTAAGTCATGGAATCTGGATGGACAAGAATGAAAGTACCGAGATCGTGAGATATTGTGATGCTTATTGGGCTGGTGGCAGAGTTGATAGGATATCTACAACCGGCTATTGCACATTTATTGGAGGAAAATAGGTTACTTGGAAAATTAAGAAGTAGAAGGTGGTAGCTTGCTCAACATCTGAAGCTGAATACTGAGCAATGAGGAAGCTTACAAATGAGTTAACATGGCTTAAGACGCTTCTCATAGACCTCAGTATTGAGCAAGCCATTCCCGTTACTATGAATTATGATAACCAAGCAGTTATCCACATTGCAACCAACTCAGTCTTCCATGAAAGAACCAAGCACATTGAAGTTGAATGCCAAAAGGTTCGTCAGAAGATTGAAGAAGGAGTTATCCTCCCATGCAATACAAGAAGTGAAGACCAGTTGGCTGACATCTTCACCAAGGCAGCCAACACTAAGGTTTGTGAGTTCATTCATCCTAAACTTGGACTCATAGATCTCTCACGGCCATAAGTCCCTAAGCTATGAAGTCTATACTCTTTTAACCTAAGCATGATTTTGTCTCATGAGGTTTTCCACACTTACGTTTTTAATGAGGTAGATCTTCATGGTTCTAAGTTTGACCTCCATATATCTTCTGGTCAATCTTGAAGGGGAGTATTGAGATAGAGTTGTAGGATGAATAGTAGCCACGGATGAACAGTAGCTATAAGTGAACAGTAAAATAGTTTGGTTAAAGTTAAATATTTAGTTAGCTTTTGTTGTAAGCTTCTCTGGTAAACTTTATCTTTTACTTACTCATTAAATGTCATTTATATATGTGGTTTTGAGTGACAAAAAAATAATCAGACTATTTTTTTCAGATATATTCTTATTTTTCTCTTCTCTTCTCATAATTCTCCTAATTCTTCATTCTTAAGCTCTCAATTCTGACATGCGGAGCTTACTTCTTACAAGTCAGCATGTAGAGAAGACCTAGATTTACAGTAAAAGACTCGACATGTTTGGTCAATGCTTATTTCGACAGTAGCATCAAGACCTTGGATTTCTGCAATGCTGTTGACAAATGCGTCAACGAGCCACCATAGGCCAAATGATCATTCAGTTTGCGGTTAAGCAATTTGAGATAGAGTCTTCAAAGAACCAGTCGAGCCTGGTACTAATAAGTAGGTCAAAACTTTGCAAGAGCTTAACAAGTTTAAGGCTTTTGTTGATCCTTTTGAGTCGGTTTATGAGCATCAGGTTATGCTTCTGGAGCTAGCACAAGCAAAAGAGAAAGTTTGATAAGAAGCTTAAGAACAGAAAGCATTGGAAAACGATATCCAATGTGACTGCTTGTCTCTATTTTGATATTCTCTGTGGTTGCAGCTGCGTTGGCGGTTCCAGTCGGCTATGTAGGGAAATGGTGTAGTCATCTTTGGAACAAGTATGAAACCGCTGTGAAAGGACAGAAAGATATTTTGTTTTGTCGATGGAGATTGGTGCTACTATCACTATGAAAGACATGGAGAACATAAAAAATCTATGTAGATATGTTTAAGATTGAGATGGAATCGATGATGCAAAAAGTTGATTTTGCACTCAATGAGGAAGAAGAAGTTTCCCTTCTAAGACATTATTCTAAGTTTCCCATCTAGTTTAAACTCAGAGTAAGGAAACTTGTAAGTTGTTGATTTTCCTTCTTTTTTTAATTGGTTGTGTATGAAATTAAGATCTTTTATTGTGGCTCACTTTTTGCGTTTCTTTTGCTTAGGATTAAAGCTATCATATTATGAGAGATATACTGTATAAATAAACCGGTGGTTTTGGGAAGAGGTTTTGTTGTAGCTTATATATGTTGTATGTGGCTGTGTACCAGCTCTTGTATACATATGTATCTATTAAGCATGTGGCTTCACAACATAATGTAAAAACACAATTGGAAATAATATTCATAGTAGATATTTGATGATTACTGATACCGAGAGACGAGAGTTGTGATATGCTCAAATTATCCTTAGAGCTACTCTCTCAAATTAAGAGATCGATGTAATACTTAGGGGTCGAATTCCACAGATACTCAAGATTCACACAATAGATTATCAGTTATCGAATTAAGCTAAACAAGAATGTTTGTAAATAAAACAGAATGCAGTAAAATCGGTTTGTAAGATCAATAAGAGAAAACATCATGTTCAAGGAATTCTCAGGAAATCAGGAATGCAAGCAAATCAGTCAATCAGGATTCTTCTAATGTTTTAGAACTGAAAACACAATGATAAAATAAACCAGCCGTCGCTGCGAAAATTATCTATGTCTAAGACCTAGAAAACCAAATTTTTTTACGAGTTCTAAAGTCTAAACATGCAATAATCTCAGGTTCAATCTGTTCACAAAATCCCTAAATCAAATTCATTTGCAGGTAGGTATTTTGCTCATCTAAAGTTCTTTCTAACTAATTAACCAACTGTCGTTGCGAGAATCAACCTATGATCAATAATCTAACCTTTCAGTTCAGATCAAGCATTAATCACAACCTAGATGAAGAACTAGTGTTCAGAATCCTTAATTAACCAATCAACTTAGCAATCCATGAAATCCCTAATGAGAAACCCTAAACCTAACTAGCAAACTACTCAGACATAGAGATTGAAGCAATAAGCATGATTAAATAGAATTGCATAAAAGAAATAAGAATAGAATTAATGGAGTTCTGAATCTTCTCTAAAGGAGTTTGAATTCTTCTCTCCAAAAACTCTCTCTAGAATAATGATAAGATAAAATATGGGTCTAAACAATGACCTAAATAACCTAAATTTAGTCTAAAATCCGAAAATGACTTGTTTTGTAAATAATGAAAGCTTTTGAGGGCAATTTCCTTTTTCTTTAAACTTGTAAAATCTCGTCCGAAACTTGTGTCACGTCGGGTGTCGATCGCCACCCAGCAGTGGTGTCGATCGACACTCACTCTGAATATGGACTCCGACTTCATCTCTTCAGCTACTAAGTTCCAATTGCTCCCAAATGCTCCAATATCTCCAATTAAGCTCCAAATGTACCTAAACCTGTAAAAGACTCTAAAAGACTCCAAAGACACTAAAAAGACTCTATCTATATAACTTATATCATGACTAAAAACCATAAAAACCATGATATATCAACTCCCCCAGACTTAGCATTTGCTTGCCCTCAAGCAAAATAGAGAACTAAACCGGTGAAAGAGGTTTTAAAAGAAGGGAACTCACCAATTCTTTAGAACACCAAACCAACCAACACCTTTGTAAGCCACATCAAACAACACCAATTTTAGATAGAACGTCAACTACTTCCCTCCAGACTTATCAACCATCCCAAATTCCAATCCACAATCAATAAGAGATCTAAATTCACCATCGTACCTTCTTAAATTGTAAAGCATGCAGGGAGTATCAATCAAATGACACATGGACTCTTACCTATTCAAGTTCTGATTATGAGACAAATTTGCTTCAAGTTTTACCTCTCCATTTTCTCACTTCCATTCAGTTGATTTTTCTCTACTAGGGTATCATTTTATTTTTTTATTTTATCAACTGAATGCTCTGAAATCTATTATTTAATGAAACGAAAAATATCAATGGGGTCACCATCAAAATCCTTGATCACTCTTTTAGACCATTATATTTTTTTACTCTTTTTTTTAGAGAACTGAAGGGAAGAGAGAGGTGAACTATAATCACAAAACAGCTGTTTCAGACCTGATCAAGGAATCCGATCCAAAGTATACCAAGCCCCAAGATGAGAAAAATTAGGTTCATTAGATGTTAAGCCAGCTTAGGTTCCTGCAAATACTAAAACAGATATGGGGATAATGGTAGATCAAATCATCTTTGGGTTTTTATATCAGTAAAACCTATTGTCAATGGCTGTAAGAATGGTAGTCAAAGTGGTTAGTTCCAAGAAAAGCTCATAGTTCCTGACTGATTTTGACTCAATAAAACAGACTCAAACTGACACAAAAGACTCAAAACAAAACAAAGCAAAATACATCAGTATTTTCCTCCCCAGACTTAAGTAACATTGTCCCCAGTGTACCAAACTGTAGGATTGGAAAGAAACCAAGGTAAAAACAAAGAAACAAAAACAAGATTAAAAATACTTACCTGCAGAATGGGTGTCAATTGCCAACCCCAAGGGGGTGTCAATGATGATTATGCTATATCAATGTATCCTTTTGAAGTGTTTTTTAACTTTATGATTACTTATAATGATTATTTATATGATTGAGATCTTTCCATTAAACCACAATAGCTTGTCATGTTAATGTGTTTTTGTTTCTTTGTCAGCTAGACAGACTGAATGAGGACATGGTATTACTCATAAAACTCATTTATATGTGTTTTATGTTTGATACCTCTCCTCTCGATGAAGTGAGGAAAACCATGATCGCGAGGTACCACGACCAATCATGGTTTTCATCTTACTCCGTCCACAAACTGATGTATATCATGATGTAGAGGACAGAGAAGATGAAATGAGGTCAATCTCACAGCTTTGCAAGTTAATCACCTCCAGGCCTCTGTACCTATTCAGAGAAGTCACACGAAGATGCGCTTGGGGATTGCTTTTCTTTTGCCAAGAAGCTTCTCTCTTCATCAGAAGAGAAAGTCATCTACACGGAGTATGCAGATTAATCTAATGGCAAGGATGGCAAATTAAGAATTGAGAAAAAGATCATTACCTCTAGACACTCGTGTAAGTGAAATCTTTTCAGCTTTTTATTGACTTTCTGAATTTTTTTTTTATTTTTATGCATTTACTTATATTGATAGATAAATAACTCAGATGCTGATATGAGGGCAATGCTTAGCAAACCTTTTGACTGCCAGAGCTTTGTGATGTCTTCCCCTGATCTGAATCATCAGGTAAAGTGTTATCCTGATATCTCTGTTTGATATTTTGTTGTATTTTTATTAACTGTATTTTTTTTTTTCCCAAGGCATTCACAATGTTACATTTTTCAACCGCGAAAAATGCAATTTTTTGGGACATCGAAAATTGTCCAATCGCTTCAGGAACAATGGGTGAAGATACTTCTGCATTCTATGGGAGAGCTGGGTAAGCATTGCGTAAAGCCAGCCTAACAGGTTTGATTTTCAACCCATTATCTGATTTTTTTAATACATGCATCTTAGGTAACATAACCCATTTACTTTGATTTTTTAATACATGCATAATATAACCCTTTTCCAGGCATCTATTTTTTTTTTTTTGTCTCATTTGTAGGTGAGATAGCCCACTTCGAAGGAGTGAGGAATCTCAGATGTCTTGGTAATAAGAGAAAAACCATCGAACTGGCGAATGGACTTAAATTGAGCAAGATAATTCTCATGCACGTGAAGCCTACAAAGTCCAAAGATCGGAAGGCTGTAGATGTATAATTGGGCTGGACGAAATCTCGAGCCAACCAACATCATACTCATATCAACCGACAAAGACTATTTAGAAGCTTTGGAGACTTTGAGGAAGATAGGATGGTATAATGTGATCGTTGTTCATCAGCCAGAGACACAACTACCTTTGATGAGGTAATGGCATTTGCAGGAACGGCCTATTTTTGGCCCTAAGTTCTTTAAGGGGGAGGGTTCTTACAGAAAAGGAAGCAACATCCAAAACATATTACGAGCTTTTAATGGTTATGACATCCAAGGGGGTGTTATAAATCATATGATGGATTGTCATAACTGGTCCAATCCAGTTTGGTCTTAAACCAGCCTGTCCAGAAGTCTGACATTATCCTATTTGGATTAGGAATTGTATTTCTTTATTAGTTTAGGTTTTGTACTTTCTTTTTTCTGTATTTTTTTTCTCTTTAAAAAAAGAAAGTTTCATTTTTCTCGTATATTTATTCTTATATAAAAGATTCATTACCTATAGAATAAGATACATAAACACACCGAATCCCCTCTATCTCTTTCTCATTATTCACAACATAGTCTAGTAGTTCACTGTTTTATTTTTTGTTCTTTTTGTTGAGACGGAAACGTTATCACCTCTCATCTCTCTAGTTTTGTACCAGTTAGTAAACTTGAGCCCAGTAACAACCATTTAGCTTATCTCATGGTGATGTGGGTGTTTTAAACAACGCTATGTTGACGGTAATTTTTTCTAATGAGGAGGCTTTTATGTCATTTACAAAATACGTTTATGTTGGCTATGAATACGATTATGGTGTATCTTAAGACGAAATCTCTAACTTGGTGTAGTAATACGTTTATGCCCTTGATATTGATGTCCTTATAGGTAGTTTTTCCTTGTAATTTAGATAAATAGTTTCATGTTCTTTCGAGTGTAAGACTGTAGACAAGGTTGCATATTTAGAATATTCATATATAACTACTCATTTTTCAAACGTAGAAAAATAGATGACTAATGTAGTAATGTAAAATACACAAACCTGTGACCCCTAATCTACAGAATAATTAAGCAAAATTATACAATGAGCAGGTTTTTTGGTTTCTTCTTCAAATGTGGCCGGCAAGTTTAGCAAGGTGTAGTTACAAATGACAATAGACAGAAGCAAAATTATACAAAAACTGCTCACTTTTATCTAAGATATGTGAGTGGGTGTAGTTACGAATGACAATAGACAGAAGCAAAACTCAAGTCTTATAGTATTCTTCAACTGGTGGTTGCTGGAAAGCATAAAAGCCCTCGATCAAATGTCGACATTGAAAACTGCAGGGAAACCCGAGGGGATTATCAAGATCCGGTGAATAACTTCATTTGTGTAGTCTGTAAGTGACCACATACCAACTTGTATAATATATATTCTACCGTCATGGTAGAATATAAATTCTAGAAAGGTAGGATTGAGAATTATTTTTATTTCTAACCAAGAAAAATATGTCTATATTTTAACAAATGTTTATTTCACTGTTTTGAATTTTTCTAATTGTTTTGGTTTTTAAAACTACTTTTAATGATTTATTAGATATGTCAAAAAGGTAAAGTATGTAAACATTAAAAAAAAGGTATTCGGACAAAATCTAGAAAATTTTGACCCATTTACATAATTTTCCCAAAATTAAATTCTGTTCCAAACATCGATTTTCAAAAAAAAAAATTGTTATATATTCTCATCATTTTTTTATATTTGTACAAACTTTTTGGAATTTTGAAAATCATTATTTTAATTTTATTAACTATATTTAAGAGGTTATGTTGTCAAATTTTGGTAAAAACAAAAAGTATAGATAGACAATACTTCAGTTTTTGACCTATTTTCCAAAATCTCTCAAAAATGTATTGTCATTTAATTTTTCAAATATAAATTTAAGAATTATATATATGTATATATGTGACAAATAAAGAATGATATATATATAGTTTTTTCTTCGGTCACCTGCATTGGTGACAATGCACATTAACAAATTAAATGAGAAAAAAAAAGGAAGAAAGAAAGTTATTATTTCCATGAAATGTAACAAAAGAGCAGTCCATAAGATATGGACGACAACAAAACTACATGACTAAAGATCCTAAGAAGAAAAGAAAGCCCTAATTTACGGTAGGGGGAAAAACACAAATAGTAGCTAGTTCTTGACGTGGCAAGTGTAACGAATAAGGGGAACGAAGAAGGGATCCGTGTAGAAGCCCACAATGACATCAGTACATTCATTTCTCATGTTGACAATAAGGTTGCAGCAATAGTCACTCACACGAAACCTCCTTGTGTAATAACTTACCTCCATCTGTTGCTTACATATTGCCGACGGCCCAAAGTCGCTGATGCAGCTAATGAAATGTCCCCATGGGTTCGGATTCTGATAAGGATGTCTTGGAGTTGACGGTGTTGTTGGCTCCTGAGTTGACTCTGGTGGAGGTGATGGTGATTTTTTGGGAGTTGGAGGCGAGTGACCGATCTAGAAGTAAATTTTACCAGAGGCAAAACTCTTTTAAGAAAAGTTCTTAAAGTAATATCTCGTATCCAACCATAGTTAATACGCCTACAAATATATCCTAGGACCATTCACTAACATTAAAAATATAGTACATTACAAAGATGTTTTAGTCAAAAGTAAAATTGTTTCATTTTAGATGTTATTGTCCTTGATTATAATAAATGATTAAGTCTTTGATTGTTGCTTCATTGTAAACAGGGATGTGATAACTACTTCGTAACGCATCTTAAATATATATGTTCACTGTCTTAATACTATCATTTAAACTGAAATGAAAGTATCAAATAAAATCATATTTGTACTAACCGGAGGTAATGTTTTAGGAGGCGGTGGAGATGGCTTAGGAGGAGGCGGAGGAGACTTCTTTGGAGTTGGACGTGGAGGTGATGGTTTAGGAGGCGGAAGAGATGGCTTAGGAGGCGGAGGAGAATTCTTTGGAGTTGGACGTGGAGGTGATGGTTTAGGAGGTGGAAGAGATGGCTTAGGAGGTGGAGGAGACATTTTTGGAGTTGGACGTGGAGGTGATGGTTTAGGTGGCGGAAGAGATGGCTTAGGAGGTGGAGGAGACTTCTTTGGAGTTGGACGCGGAGGTGATGGTTTAGGAGGCGGAGGAGACTTCTTTGGAGTTGGACGTTGAGGTGATGGTTTAGGAGGCGGAAGAGATGGCTTAGGAGGTGGAGGAGACATCTTTGGAGCTGGAGGCGGAGGTGATTGTTTAGGTGGTGGCGGAGACATCTTAGGAGTCGGAGGAGGAGACGATGGAGTTGGTGGCTTTGGCGATGGAGGTTGTGGAGGTGAAGGGTAAGAAATAGAGACGGCAGCTCCAGATCCGTTGTTATAGGTACATTTCCAGATTTTAGAATCTCCGAAATTGAATTTATCACCGTAGAAATGAGGTTGGTCGGTATTTATCAGCATCTCCTTATTGGAGACTTCCGAAGGTTTTGGCCAACCTCCGAGAGTTGTGGTCGGAGAAACGATGAGACAGAGAAGAGCTACGAGTACGGTGATGAGGCTTTTCATTGTTGAGTGTGTGCGAAAAGAGTAAGTGTAGAAATGGAGATTTATGGAGGTGGAATGAATAATATAGGGAGGGTTTCGTTTAACCTATTTTTCTTACTTCTATGACGAAATATTTAACATGTATATAACCGTTATTTCTGGATATTGATACGTAAAAGAATTTTACGATATATTTTACCGGATCTTTATCAGATACTGAAACTGAATTCCTCATTATATTATGATTTCTCGGGTGCTTTTTGAAAATGTCAATTGCGTGTTTTTTTTTTTCCAAAATATGCTGCAGATTTTGTTATGTCAACAAAAATCTAAAGTAAAAAACAAAACTTTTCTAGATTTAGATACTCTTAGTCCTGGAAATGAGTATGTTATTTTGGAGGAATATGCTTTTAAGTGTTTTACTTTATAATTCTATTGGTCAAAAAAGAAAAAGAAATTGTGTTTAAAGGCGATGTTGATAAACAGTTTTTTTTTTCCTGTCAATTTGCTAAATTAAAGAATACACAGTTCGAAATATCATAAGCAAATGAATAATTCTTAAGAAAAAAAAAAGGAAAACTTATTCGTCAACACAGAGAAGATGAAACTTCTTGCTTCAACGAAGCCTTTAAAACGCACACAAATTGTATATTTTTAACTTTTTTGTGAAAAAAAATAAATTGATATCTTTTCCATGTTAAACCAAGTAATTGGAGTAGTTTTATTTTCTAATTAAAGAGTTCGAAAAGAAAATCAAAGAATATTCGTACGTAACGAGAGAATTTTAATATGGTTTGTTATAAACATCATCTATTACTCAAGGAAGATACAAAATTATGAAAGGTTCACGATAACATATATAACAACGCAACGGCTAACATACAAAATAACAAAACTAAAATATCCATTGAAGGGATTTGCTTACTTTTTGGTGTTATTTATGTGACATGAGTATTGAAGAAAAGGAATGAAGAAGCGGCTCCTGAACAACATGCGAACGTGGGCATTACACCTCTTTCCCATCTTCACAACGATCTTACAGCACTCTTTATCCAATGTAAAATCCTTCTCTCCCCAGCTCGAGCATATCTGCGAAAAGCATTTCTCTGTGAAACACTTCCCCATTTCAGCCGATTGCAATAAACCTACCGAATCGAACGGCGGTAGAGGAGACAGCCCAGAAAGGCCCGGAAGACCTGGGATATTAGGGAGCCTTGGAATGTTAGGGATCCCCGGGATGACTGGAATGTTAGGAATCTTTGGAATCTTAGAGATCTCTGGGAGGTCTAGAATGTTAGGTATCTTTGGAATGCTGCGAATCCTTGGAATCTTAGGAATTTTTGGGATGCTTGGAAGTCCTGGGATGTTAGGAATCCCCCGGGATAGTTAGTAGTTCCGGGATGTTGGGAAGTAATACTGAGGTAGATGAAGGTGTGTTTGGGTTTGAGACAGAAGAGCGAGTCCAACCACCTTGGAAGCTTCTGAGGCGGCCAGAGCCTTCTTGATGGTGGTGGGCTGACAGTTGCGACGATTTTGGTTATGTTTTTTTAGTAATGCTATGGTTGAAATTGGGAGAGAGGTGAGGCATAGCAGAACTGCAAGAAGTGTTGTGATTATTAAGCTCCTCGGAAAAGAATAAAGGCTTTCCCAGTGTAAATGGATTAATTTCTGCATTGTGAGAAAGTAATTTATATATGGAGATGGTTTTACTTATTGACATTATTCCTTTAAAAATGTTAAATATAATATTATTTAGATGGTTTGTACAAAAATGACCATGTGAAAAATCACCCACCATAGCGTGAAATGAGTCCAACAGTGCGACACAACTCTCCATCATGCAACGAGTGAAAGTTTAATACATGGACCTGTTCGGTCAATTTCCAACCAACAATAGTATCAGGGTTTGTTGCAAGAATAACCATCCTGGAATCCAGCACAAAGTGATGAAGAAGAGATCACAGCGAGGAATCAAGATGATGGTGATGATAGGTGATTGACTCTCTCAGTCAATGGTACGAACAAGAGGATTGAACTACTCAAGCTCTCCTAATCTGCTGGCTTCTATAGACCTAAAATGGATCACACATTTATATTCTAAATAACAAACAAACACAAAGTCCTCGCACTTTGGTTGAGTTTAGCATAGGACATATGATGGAAGAAGATCCTCCTCCTTCCTTCGGCTTCGTGGTCGTAATAGCAATATCTGTCATCTTTCCTCGATGTTCTCAGAAGGTTTTGATGCCAAATATAAAATTCGAATGATGAATTGAACACAAAATTAATAAAAATAACTCTCTTATTATTAGATTTAGAAACTCTCTAATTAAAAACTATAGCTCTCAAACTCTCTCAACTCTCAATCTATATGCAATGCCACAATTCGACATATATATATAGATAAAAACCTAAACAAACTTCCTTTCTCATACATTAAGCATAATTTCATTTTCTCTTAGTTTTCTATTCTCAATATGTTTAGATAACTCCTAAACATATTTTTTAATCCTAAATTCTTGAGGAGTGTTTGTAATTCAAGCTTAATCCAATAATATCCTCTCTCAAGTTTCAAGAGTATACATGTCTAAGTTGCTACAAAACTTCTTAAAATCATTCCTGCTAAGAGCCTTAGGAAGGGTCGGTGGGATTTAGATTTTTAATAATTGTTAAAACTTTCAGATTTTATTGTTATTAGGCGAAAGTAGATATTAACTTTAGAAATGAATAGCAGTGGAGTGATATTAAGCTTCCGCAGAGGTAGATCAACCTTCTTGCTCAAACAGCCTCTGTGAGCAGCACACAAACTTTTAATTTATATTTTTGACGTTAACGAAGTAGTCCGACTAATTATTATTTTCTAATAAACAACGTCCTATGATATACAACGGGTCCGGGATACAAAAACAACTAAAAAGGCGAAAAACAAAAGAGATAATTAAAACACAGAATTAGGTTCGTACGCAAAGAGTGAATTTAGTATGGATTGGAAGGAAAATTAATATTTAACACTCAACATATTATGAAATGTCCATGAGAGATGATTATTGCAAATAATAATTATACGGCTAGCATATAAAACTGAATATCCGTTAGAGGGACTGGCCTAGTTTTTGTTGTGCTTGATATGACATGAGTATCGAAGAAGAGGAACGAAGAAGCGGCTCTTGAACAACATGTGAACGTGTCTATCGCACTTCTTGTCCATCTTCATAACGATCTCACAGCACTCTTTATCCAATGCAAAATCTTTCTCTGCCCAGCTCGAGAATATCTGCGAAAAACATTTATCCGGGCTCTTTGATCGATGTTTCATCAAGCACTTCTCCATTTCGACCGACATAATTACTGACTGGAATGGCGGTAGAGGAGGCAGTCCTGGTAGGCTAGGGAGGCCCGGGAGGGGAGGGAGACGAGGGAGGTCCGGGAGGCTAGGGAGGCCTGGGATGTTAGGGAGTTGTGGAATATTAGGAAGCCCTGGAATGTTTGGTAGTTCCGGGATGTTGGGAAGTCCTGGGATGTTGGGAAGCCCTGGAAGCAGTCCCGTGGCCGATGGAGGTGCGCTAGAATCTGTGACAGAAGAACAAGCCCAGCCAACCTTCTTGTGCTGGTGGGCCTCCGCTTGTTCTGACGGCTTAGGCCATCGTATCTTTGGTAATCCAACTGTTGAAGTCGGAAGAGAGTCAAGGAAAAGCAGAGCTAGTAGGAGTGTTGTGGTTAAAAAGAAGCTCTTCATGACTACGACAACAACGAAAGATTAGGGAGTGTAAATTGTTCACGGATACAAACTTTCTGAGACTGGACTAGTTTATATAGAGGTGTTTTAACCAATTTTGTTTCCTTTTTTTATTTCACACTAAGCATTTAAAAATGTTAGAGATGAAGATTATAAATTTTTTTATACGAGCATAACCATTATTTTTAAAAGAAAATTTCCAAACTATAATCTCATTTGAAAATAAGATAATAATTTTTTTCCCTAATCACGTCGTTTACATTTTACCAAATATCAGGTCACACAGACCATGTGATATGTTAAGATGCTACTATGTATTAAAAAAAGAAGAAGGAAAAATTGACATCGATATATAAGCTTTTTTTTTCAACAAATACATCCTAACAAAAACAACTTAGATGTACATATAAGCTACTAGAATTGATGTCAAAAAAAAATTTGTGTTGTGACGCACACATATATGCGTCATTGCGTTTAGAAGAACAGTGGTACAAGTGGTCCAAGGTGTACAATAATAATTGGATTGTTTTTTTCTCTCCTTTCTTTTTTTGGAGAACATTTGTACTAGGTTTCTTATTCTTTGCTAAGTAACTAGCTATATGAAAATTTACGGTGAGTAAACCGTAATAAAAGTGATGCTTTGTGCATTATTTAAAGAAATTCATGATATCATATGAAATATTTTTTTTTAAATGGTCAAAATTTGGAAATCAGTGTGTAGATTGTGCTTTCTAAAAAAAAATAGTAGATTGTACCCCTCACAGAAAGAAAGAATAAAATTGACATTGTTTACTTTGTTCTTTTAGAACTAAAATTATGAAATTTTGAACTTTTGAGTCAAAATTAAGAAATCAAAATTATTTACAAGTGTGTCATCTCTATCTCTATTGGTTTGTAAAAATCCTAATCTCATTTTCATTTTATTCAAAAGTTCAAGATTTATGTTTTCTTACTTTTATTTCTATTCAAACGTTTTTAGTCCTAAATTATTTGGAAGCAGAATATTGAATAAAAAGAAGAGACGTTATTAATAAATGTCACTTTTTAAGAGTTTATATCCGAATAAGTAACTTAGTGTGTATTGGTAACTTTTTCATAGGTTTGGCGTGTGATATGACGAAATACTCCTCATTTACGCACTAACTAGATGTTATAATTAGTCAGTTTTTCGTTACTTTAGATAATTAGTTATAGAATTAAAAATGTTTTTAATTAAACGCCACAAGAAATGGAAGCGTCGGGTCGGAATCTCGAGCCTCCTCATCTTGCTCTGTCTCTCTCCCTTCATATATTTAACCTTGTTTTCGCCGCCGGAACCCCCAACAACCGTTCGACAGAAACCGAAGAAAACTAACCGATTGAAGATATGGAACGTATTACCCTCGACAGAAGCTCTTAACTCTAATTGTTGTTTACATAATTTTTAAAATGTGTCGATTTTACAGAGGAATTTTAATTTTGTCTGCTGATTTGAACAGAGGGTTCTCCGTCTGAGCGCTGTGAAGTATATCCTTCGCTCCATAGTCATCTTTTTGCGACTGATAGATTTCCGAGTAAACGGCTGAACATATATTCGAGGCTCGACACTCTCCTTGTTGTTAGGGATTTGCTTCGTGGCACACCTGAATGGGAGAGGATAAAGGCTTCCAGTTTGGGTAAGCTTTTCGAAATCCCACTGTCACGATGTTCAGTCTCCTGCAAGTTGCTGCACTCCCTTCTTACAAGGCAATTGGTGACGAAGAAGAAGTTCGCGCTGTGGACTGTTTTCGGTGGTCAGCCATTTCGCTTTTCCCTAGTTGAGTTTGGTGCCGTGACTGGTTTATTGTGCGACGATTTCCCCGACGGGTATGACCCTGAGGTTCAAGTGGGCAAAGATGATATCAACGACAAGTACTGAAAGAAGCTTATTGGTCTGCCCAAGAACGCAACGATGAATGACATCGTGGAGATGATGCGTGGTCAGCCGGAAATGAGTGGTTGGAGGCGTATCCGACTTACTCTACTTCTAATTGTAGATTGTGTACTTGTTGCAACTGCCCATTTCCACAAGCCGACGCCTAAATATGTTCAGATGGTGGCTGACGTTGAGAAATTCATTAATTTTCCACGAGGCCGTGAGTCCTTTTACTGGACGATCAGCAAACTCAGACCTGGTCGTAAGGGCCTTGGAAAGACTGAGGACCCCGTGCGCGCATATAGGCAGTTATTACAGTAGGAAACGTTCAGTCTGGTTGGTTTCCCGCTTGCCCTGCAACTTGTTGCTTTCGAGGCCATCCCTGGGCTTTTGGGGGGGTTATCCGGCAATAGGAAACCGACGCCGCTGTACGAGTATCACGGTTCAAAACTGCCGACAACATCTCTAGCTTTGAATGATGTTTTGGCGGTGGAGGATGACTTGGAGGTTAGTTTTAATTTTTTTTTGGCTGAAATGTTGTCGTTTTTGGTTATCGAATTGTATTTTTTGGGGACAAAATCTGATGGTTGACCATCTATTGTCTTTAGATATGCTAATAATTTGCAGGTTGACCAAGCGTCGGTCCTTTTTTATTTTATTGGTTGACCAGGTGTCTAGTCTCTGTGGTTGATTGTAGTTGAAGTAATTCCGTTGGGCTTTGGTCCGTCTGGAGAAGATGAGTGGGATGAAGAAGTACGTGACAAGAAAGTGATGTATATGGAGGCGAAAGCTAGTTCAGGACACGTCTTTGTAAAGGGTGACTGGCCAGGAGGGGATTGTTCACACCCACTACGGACACGAGGTTCATCTGTAGGAGAGAAAACTGGTGAAGCAAACTCCGCCCGTAAACGTCCACGGCCGGAAACACCTGAAGAGCAGTCGGCCCCTGTTTGTTGTGGTTGTGAGGCAAAAATCGACAGTCTGATTGTTCGTGTAGCTGAACTTGCGGAGGTAGTTGGTAAATGTAGGCCTCCCTTCAAAAAAAGACATCGCAGCTTGGATTTCTCTCGCATGTCATCAGGCAAATCGGGTTTGAAGCGGAAGAAGCGGGAAGTGCGCGAGGGGAGCGTCGGTGTTGCTGTGCCTGGTGGTAGTGGCACTGAGAAGGGGGCTTTTGATGAGCCTGTGATAAGCCTGAAGGAGGATCTGCTTGTCGACAACTCTCCGGTGGAGAGGACTCCTCCCCATTATACCGGAATGGGTGAGGACAATATTGGAGGTTGTATGGGCGGGACACCCAGTTTGGATGACACTGAAGACGGAGAACAACCTGTGGACGGACATGACGAGGTAAAAGAAGTACATCTTGATGACCATGAAAAAGATTTGGAAGTACCCGTGGACACCTATGATGAGGAGGTAATTGTAATTTGTGCGTCCAGGCGTTAGCCTTCTTTATTTGTGTACACGGATAGTAATTTTTGTGTCAAAAACATGGTGTCTTTCAGATGGAACCTCAACTTACGCAATGTAATGTCCACTTATCGCCAGAAGTCGCGTTGGATGCCGAGGAGGTAACCTTTTTTTTATTTGGTTTTGTATGTTTTAATTTAGCAAAGTCTGCATTTTTTGAGGTTTGCTTGATGTTAGGGTAACGTTGGACCTGTGGGGTCTAATGAAGGCCTCCAGCTTGTTTTGGTACAAACTCATGTTCCTTCGGAAACCTCAGGCTTTGTGGCTGAATTGACCCCCGCCTTTCCTCTTGAACAAGATCGCGTATGGCGTATAACCGCTGAAGGGGTGGTTGACACTGACCTGTGTGGTCGAACTGACTCTATGTTCGGCGATGTGGACGGTAATCCAGTGGATGGTGTTTTTCACGTTGCGCGCGTGGTTATGGAGGAGCATGGTTTTGAGAAGGCGTCCGAGGAGAGGGTAGACGATGTTGGAAGTGAGAATGTTGTTGACCGGCAGTGGGTTTTAGATGAGAGTAAAACTGACGTTGACCAGGTGGGTGAAAAGCAGGATGAACCCTTTCGAAGTGATGAGGTGGCTGACCATACTGACAACCCTGTTGCCGACGAGAAAGAGTACACCTTAAGTGCGGACTGTGTTGTTGCAGACGAGCTGGAAACCCCTGTCTGTTTAAGTGACTCTTCGCTGGTGGTTGAACGATGTAAACATGAACCAGCTGAAGATGAGAAAGAAGTTGCTAGACTTTTGTTGGCCAGGGCGGGTCATGTTGAGGGGCAGCTGTTATCCTTGGTGGAGGATCCCTTTTATGAGTTGCTTAGTCAGACTTTGATTGCTCATTCTAAAGTGTAAGTTAGTTCCCATTTTGATATCCAGACTTTGTTTGGTTAGTTACCCTTTTGCTTGGAAAAGTTTTTTTCATGTTTTTTATTTTGATGGTTTGCAGGATTCACAAGACGAAAGCTGGGTTTGTCTTTGACAATGATTTCCTCCTGGATTTGGCAGGGAGTCAGGAGTGGGTGTCCACACTGGTAAGCGAAGCAAAAAGTTGTTTGATTTTTTTTGGGTTGTAAAAATGCACTTATGGTCATTTTTTGTAACAGCACATAGAGGTTTTGATGGCCTTCCTAGGAGAGAGGCATGGAGCAACTTTAGCTAAGGAGCGTTTTGCTTTTGCCTCTCCTTGGCTTGTTGCTCATATGCAAGGCAAATACCGTTCCTTTAGCAAGGCATTTAACAAGGAAATGGTGGGTTTTGACGAGAAGTTAAAACAGTTTGTGGCTGTCCCCGGGACAAAGTGGTTGGAGGAGGCGGACATGATTTATACTCCTATGATATGTGACAATGCTCATTGGGTTGGGTTGGCGATAAACCTTGATCTTTGGGATATAGAGATTCTTGACTCAAACCACTATAAGAATGAAGGTTTTGTTAGGCAGTATATGAAACCTGTTGTGGAGATGTTGCCATACATTGTGCGGAAGCTGTGTCCCCCACGGTGTACCCAGAGTCATGGTCTAAACCCTTTCACTTGGCGGAGGACCGCTGGTTTGTATTCCAGTGACAGGTCTGGTGACTATTGCCCGTTGGCAGCGAAGTTCATGGAGCTCTATGCTTTGGGAGGCGGCATGGACGGCCTGACGGATGAGGGTATGGACTATTTGAGGAAGCAATATGTTGTGGACATCTATAGAGAGTGGGTGGTGCCTCTGTATTTTTAGAGCAACTGTTTTGCTTGAACTTGGGAAGTGTGGGATGTAATGTTGTTTTTGATGTTGGATACTTATGTTCCTTTTTTCAATTTTTTTTTATTTGTTTTATGCATCTATGTTATAAATTAGTGTTATCCATTTAGAATCCATGTTTGACCAGAAAGCCCAATAAACGAGTATAACAAAAGAAACATTAAGTGTAATAAATTACCATAAGCGAGTTTCATGTAGCGAGACTTGACTTATATGTTCATCCAGATGAAACAGTAGGTTTCAACCAGGACAAACGTAGGATATAAATGAACACAATATATCGTAAGCGTAAGGCGCCCATCATGTCATATGGACATCCCCGAATAGAACAGGAAACGGCATCGTTGGATGGGACCGGGTATTATGTGTTAAAACAGGTTGGTAAGGTGTTGTTGGCCACAGTTTTCTTTGTTAGTATCTGCGCACCCCCCTAGGGCGAGAAAAGCGATGAACCCGGTAACACGTGAGATCCCTAAAATGTGCCCCTGCGGTTCAGAGATCCAACGGTATACATCGAAGACTTTGAAAAATCTCGGGAGGGCGTTTTTCGGGTGCATAACACAGCAGGATGTAAGTGTAGATCTGGGTTCGTTAGTATTATGTTTTCAAGCTTTGTTGTTTCGTTGAACGGAGTACCTGTTTGTAACCCAGAATCATCTCTTCAAATGGGTGGAAGAGGCGCTGTTGGAGGAGGTGGAGGAGGCATTACCGCGACTAAGCAATATTGAAGCGGCGGATGAGGACTTAAGGGCAGCCGTAGACAGATTTGGTGCAAAGCTGGAAGATCTTAATGCTAAGCACAGAAGGTCGAGCCTTACATACGCGGCCGCAGCTGTTATCTTAGTTTTTTCTATTCTGATGCTACTATTTTTTTTCCCTGGAAAGCGAATGCAGAAGAAGGTTTTCGGGCTTTAGTGTTTCAGTGTTTTTAGGTTGCCTGGTGGATATCATAACCATTTGCCCTTTGTCTTGGTCGGCTTTTTCTGTTTCTTTTTGTGGTCGTCCGTCGGGTTTTGGAGTCTGTGTAATCATATGCACTTTGTTTTTGTTCACATGTTTTTAGTTATTTTTGTTGGCCATGTTAATAAAGAAATTGGATGTTTGAAAGGTGTCTTTGGTAAGAAAACGTTGGGTAGGATGAGAGGTAAGACAAAAAGTTGTGGTCGGACACGTTTGGCTTAGATTGAAGCTGGTGCAGGATGAGCATGGATGACCACACACACCACAGAGGATCGCGTATTATATCCCTAGGTGGTCAGCTGCGAGGAGGGCATGTCCACATGTGAAGCGTGGAGGACCATAGGATTTTTGTGTGTGGATATTTAGTGTTAGTTTGAGATAGTCGGCAATGTTGGGTAGGATGAAAGGTAAGGAAACAACTGTGGTCGGACACGTTAGGCTTATAGTAAAGCTGGTGGAGTGTAAGCATGGCTGACCATAGGTTGGTTGTAATGTTGCTTGCGTATGTGTGTGTGCGTACACGGAAATAAGGGTTGTGCAGCTTATAACATGTGAAGCGTGGAAGACCATATGAGATATTTTGTGTGGACATTTAGTGTTAGTTTGAGATAGTCGGCAATTGTATGTGTGTTTTCGTACACGTAAGTAAGGGATGTGAACCTTGTTACATGCGAAGCGTGGATGACCATAGGAGATGTCGAGCATAGAACATGTTGATATTTTGTGTAGACATTTTGTGTTTGTTTGTGGACATAAGTGAAAATATGGTTAACCATGAAGACTACATCCAGTCTTGTCCATACATTGTTGTTTCTTCTAGAAGAGCATATAAGGAAGGTATGGAAAACATAATTTGACAGAGTGATAATTCATTATAGGAACAAAAAAAAGTGTGTCACATCAACCCGATATTGTTAAATGTTTGTAACAAAATAAAAAAAAGTAGTGGATTTTGGTTGGTGGTGTATCCAAAAAACCGTGGCAGCGCCAGACGGTTTGGGCGGATAAAGGATAGACCACGATCAGATGGGATGTTTACAAGTTGTTCTATTGTGATCTTCACCACCACAACGGCCACATTTGTTGGGGATTTATTTTTGTTTTTTTGGGACCTGTGTAAATGAGGAGAGTATTGTTACTGAGTGAAATGTATAACCTGAAAAAAATCGTGAGATAACCGACCTGGATTTCACCCGTGGTCGGCCATGGGGGCGTTTGGTGCGTGGTGGCATGAGGACAAGTTTTTGGATGTCGAATGGGAGTTCAACATCTTCTAGACAGCCATCCGGGTTGATTTGTCCAGAGTATAATTCAATCCATGTTTGTTTCCTATAACATGGAGCACAGAGGCTCGCGTATGATATCCCTAGGTGGTCAGCTGCGAGGGGGGCATGTCCACATGGTATCTTGTATTCATTGAACACTCCGCAGGTACATACTTTCTTGTCGAGGATGACATGGTGTTTGTGGCCGAACTGACCGACAACTTCGCAGTTCCAGTTTGATATTGGGTTGATTTTGCTCCCTTTTGTGATATCAATGCTGATGTTCATGACTTTCTCGACTTCGGAGGTAACAGAACCTTTGCAAGCTAAACATTTTTTTTTCCGAGCACAGAACCACCTACTAAGCATCCTCTGGATGAACATGAAGAGCTCGATGATGGGGGATGAACGGGCCTTGACCAATGCACGGTTGAGTTGTTCAGAAATATTGGAGGTCATCATATTGTAGCGGTTCCCCTTGAAGTAAGCTCGCGTCCAATGAGCCATGCCGATTTTTTCAATGTATTTTGCGCATTCAGGGTTTGCTGAGTGGATCTGTGCGAAGATCTTTTTGAAACTGCCGACCCTGAAAGAGAAACCCGCTTGGCCGACGAGTTTAGCAAGGCATTTACTTCTGAATTTGGCGTTAACGTTTCACTGGATGTGGACGATGCAAGGTGCATGGTTGGCCAGAGGGAATGCAGATTTTTTGGCTGTACGGATATATGAGTGTCTGTTGGATATAATAGTTAGTATATGGTTGTCCGCAATAATGGTAGACAGTTTATGAAAAAACCACGTCCATGAATCGTCGTTCTCGCTGTCCACGACTGCAAAGGCTAGTGGGAAAACTTGAAAGTTTGCATCTTAACCACTGGCGGTTAGAAGAACACTTTTGAATTTCCCTGAAAGGTGCGTCCCGTCAACGACTAAAACAGGCCAGATTCTGCGGAAGCCTCGGATTGATGGACCAAAAGACAAGAAGGCGTACAGGAATCTTTCAATCCCGTCATCTTCAGTTTGTGTTTTGAGGAAGGTTATAGTTTCAGGGTTGGAAAGTTAGAGCATGTGAAGGTACTGTGGCAGCTTGCTGTAGGAATCATCGTCTAGGCCCCTTAGGTCGTTAATGGCCTTGTCTTTTGCACGGTAACATTTTATATATGAAGCTGAGATACGGAGGTCCTCTAAGAGAAGCTGTTGGATGTCGGTGGGTTTTGGGAAGTTGAGGAGGTTGCCAAACTTAGACTTGTAGACAGCAGCTATGATCCGTGATGTAGCTTTTTTTTGTAATCTGATCTTGTGTCGATTGAACAGTTGTGTTGGAGATGAGCCTTCTTGATCTCGTAATAACCGCAATGTTTCTGCTCGTGAACTCTAACCCTCCAGTCACATTGGTTGCCAGTGCATTGGACAACAAAGTAGTTCCTCTTTGTGGTCACCTGTTTGAAGTGGAATCTGTTTTTTTATGGCGTATATAGCAAGGGCAATGCGGCAGTCTTCTTTGCTGGTGAACATTTTTCCCACGGATATACTGTCATCGTGGTCATCAATTTCTAGATCTGGGATTTCGTCCACTGCAAAGGCGGTGTCATCAAACAATGGGGGGACGTCGAACTCTTCATCATCGACAGCATCTAGACTGCGTTTTGGTTGGATAGGGGAAGGTGAATTAAGGTTGTCGGGAGAAAAACCTGGTTGACACCCCCAAGGGGTGGTTGGCATGAACGGTGGTGTTGAGGATGAAGTTTCCACAGAGTTAGGAAAATTTTGTGGTGGACGTACATCCTTGAAAAGGTCAAATGGGCTGTCTTGCGTATGTTGTGGTTGGCCAGATTCGTGTAAGGAGTGGGGTTGTCCATGTGTTGGTGTGTTGTTAACTACGGATGATGGCGGACTAGTATCTGGCTGACCATAGGGTTGTCGTTTGTCCGGCAAACAATCCGGGTGGAACTTGAATCCATCGCCGGTCTTTATAAGGTGGCGGAAGGCTTCTTCAGGAGAACAGTAAGACTTGACTGGGGTATGTATGGTTGTGTATGTACGGTTCATGCCAGACAACACTTATGGGGCGTTCAACCCCCCCAAAGTCGTATTGGAGAAGGGGGTCCCAGAAATCGTAGTCATAACCACGGGTGGGTTCGCCGTCGCAGTTTTCATCAGCAGAGATGGGGTCATCTTCAACATCGGACATCCAGGCGTGTGGTCCGTGGTCGGTGTCGCTGCGAATTAGATCGTCTTGAGAGGCAGGTGAGTCAGTCAGGTCTTCGTCTTCGAAGGAAATAGGGCGTATACTAGACGCAGCGCTTGAGACGTATCGAGGAGCGGGTGCGAACTCTGTAGATGATTCAACTTGTGCATTGAATTTTTGGACAGGTGTGGTGAAGGGGTCGGGGATGTTAGGAGCTTCAACTGCCTTGTGTTCTGTCATAACGAAATGAACAAAGAGGTTCATGGCTCTGTTTATGTGATGATGGCGAAAGAAGTAGTCAATGGCAGAATCATTTGAAATGACGACCGGCGGTGTCCTAATCCCAGTGGCAAGCTCTTTTGAATTAGACGGCCAATAAAAAGGTTTGACGAAGTGATTGGAGGCTTTGAACTCGTTTGCAACGAGATGCTGAAGTTCAGTCAAGGACGTATTGGGGTGTAGGGGGACAATCCTAGACATTTTGTCTTTGTCGATGACAAAATCCCAGTTGCCGTCTGTGGAAAGGAGCCACTCTCCGGCGAATACCAGAACGTGTTCGGCCATGGTAAGAATGTTCCCGAGAAAGCAGGCACTCGGGGTGAATGAACACTGTAACGACATCCATGGCGTGGACTTTTCATACAACTTTTGTGTGTGAGGCTCGAGGTGTGTGTACTATACGTTGTGTGCCATTGGATGTTCTTATGTTAAAAAATAGATTGAATCCAATGGTGGGTGTGTGATTGACGTGAGGGCAAAAGAGAAAAAATCATAACGCATCAAATCATGCTTTGTACGCGTTGGGGTGTGGGTTGATTACTAATGGGTCTAGTTGACAAAAAAAAATGGTAACTTAGTTCGATAGTAAACAGATAGGTGAAACGTAAATGGGCCAAAACGGATGTGTTTTGATGATAAGTTATCCAACATTTTAAAGTTACTCTTTTTGTAATATATAAGTCAAAAAGTTACTCTAAGTGTAATATTCTCTAAAAAGAATCCAGTGTTGGTTAAATCATTAAATGTGTATTATGCAGAAGAATTAAGCTTACATAGAACATTATATTTTCCAAGCATATAAAATTTAAAGTTTATTTATGCATGATAATTCGTAAGTTTTATTGCTCCCACAACTCCCTTTGTTTCCACAATATAAATAAGTCGCACCATGACAACATTTAAATGAATCGCATTAAATTTTTCTGAGTTCAAAAAATATTCTAATCAAAACTGCAATTTATTCTAAGCAAAATAGAAACGTCAAGATCATCCAGAACAAAATTTAAATGAAAACATAGAAACACATGGAGAAGATAACGAAGGAAATACATGACAGGGCATAGAACTTTACCCAGAAGATATAAAACCGGGTAGAAGAAGATTACAAAGGAATCAATTGTTAGCTCATAGATCACGAGCTGGATTGAGTTAGCATGATGGGCTTGCAAGCGATCATCAGTGACGTACTTTGGGCTTCGGAGTGGATTACAAGCAAGTGTTGGAAGTAAACAGATTCACGAAGATTTGCTGAATTAAGTTAGGAAATATGCAGAGATATTCAAACTCTCGGATATTTAAGTGATCAAGGGTGAATATTGTTTGTTGCCTTTGTGCGAATCATATTGAGAGGTATGAGCTTAGGTGAGTGCACGATCTAAGTTTGGGAAGAGATAAGGCAGATATTAGTAGATGAACGTCTGAGTCTCTAGATAAATTAGGAATTGATCAGTGGTGATTCAAAGGTGTTTGAAATCACATAAATCTGATTGAACAAAAGTGTAGTTTGTTTAAGAGATTCTTAATAAAGTTTTAGTTCGTTAAACTCTGCTAGTGTGCAATCTTCATAAATATCCGTGACTGAATTTTCAATTGGTATCAGAACGGGTCAGCCGCCTTAGATCGTTTTAGATCTATCTCTCAGGTTGAATATTCTGAGACTGTCATGGATACAATGAAGGAACTCATAGCTGTTCAGAAGTCCATCATGCTTGATGAAGCAAAATTTGGTCACTGGAAAGTGAAAATGAGACATGTGATACGTGCCATTGATGAGGAAGCTTGGTCAGCAGTAGCAAACGGGTGGACTGAACCATATACCATCAATGAAGAGAAAGAAAAGTTGTGAAAGCCTCTAAGCAAATGGACCGAAGCAGAAAGAAATGCTTCCAAGTTTAACTTGCGTGCTCTCTCGACGATCTTTTCAGCTGTTGATACGGATCAGTTCAAACTCATTCAAGGATGTGAGTCTGCAAAAGAAGCTTGGGATGCCCTAATCAATTACTTTGAAGGAGATACAAGTGTTAAGAGAACTCGCCTTGATCATTTGGCGTCTCAGTTTGAAAATCTGAGAATGAGAGATGATGAAACCATTGTCAGTTTCTCTTCGAAGCTCAATACCATAGCCAATGAAGCTTCAGTACTTGGAAAGAAATACAAGGAGAAGAAACTGGTGAAAAAACTCATTAGATGCCTGCCCTCGAGATTTGAAGCTTACAAAGCTTTGATTTAAAGCTACCATGAACTCTGATGAAATGAAGTTTGATAAGTTAGTTGGGATGCTAAAGGCTTCAGAGATGGAGAAGACTGAGGATAGCGTTAAAAATTCCAGAAGCGTGGCTTTCACTGCAAAACAAGAAGATGAAAGAGTTCAAAAGCTAGAAGAAAACGTGAGCCTGATGGCAAGAAATTTCAATAAGATGCTGAAAAGAATTGAAAAGGGGCAGAACAAAACGTTTGGAAGGATGCAGAGAAATGACTCTGAAATGTACCCAAACAGGAATGCACGTGGTGACAATGAACGTTCTGGCAGAAAACGTGACCTTCAATGTCATGAATGTGAAGGTTTTGGTCACTTCAGAAATGAATGCCCTCTGGCTAAGCGAAAGGAGCTTAAATGTCTGGAATGCAAAGGTTTTTGACATGATAAGTTTGAATGTCCAAGTAAGCACAAAGACAGATCGCTCATTTGTTTCAGTGACACCGATTCTGATGAAGAACAAGAGGAGAAGGATTTGCTATTGAATTTTGTAACCTTCCTTGACGTTGAAGATGATGGAAAGATTGAACCTCAGGAGAACACAGATACTGATAGTGACAATGAGGTCGAAGTGGATATCAAGCGAGAAATCGTATCTTATAGGATTAATGGGTCAAGCTAAGTCATGACAATCTTAATCTGGCAAAAGAAAAGGCTATGCTAAAAGCACAAGTCAACATTCTTGAAATGGAAAGACCTGCTACTCAGGCTGATTGTTCAGAGACATCAACCGAGCATTTATCAGACACTGTGAAAATCGAGAGTCTATTCAAACAGTTACAAGAAGAAAAAGAAAAGAATCGGCTACTCGAGAGTCGAGCAACTCATGTCTGGGAGGCATTTACCAGTGAGCAGAAGAAAACACGTGGTTTAGAACAAGATCTCACAGAGAATCACAAAAAGATTCGTATGTTGAGTAAGGGAACAGAGTCCCTGAATCAGTTAGTGTCACTTGGTCAACCTCCTAAAGTTAACTGGGGTTTGGGCTACGTTGGAAACCACGCTGAGAAACATGTGAACTCTACCAATCTATCGAACTTCATAGGTGGTAGTAGCAGATGTAAAGATTCACTTGTGGAGAATGGAGTCTCAAGTGACAAACCAAGTGTCATCACGACTAAACTTGCTTCACCAATCAGACGAAAGAATGGATGTTATTACTGTGGCAGAAGGGGTCACATTAAGTGGTATTGTAATCTATACAATGCAAGAATTAGTCGTGTCTGGAGGAGAAATCGGTGCTTCATAGAACCTACGAGATATGGGAAGGTATGGATTCCAAAATCTGCTATGTATGATCAACAACAACAACCTCTTGTGCTTATGAAAGAAAAGATTGATATTGTGTGTAACTCAGCATGGGTAAGCATTGAGACCTCTACACAAGAAAGCTCCTCAGAAGTGGAACTTATCAGCAATGTTGCACACACAACATCCATCAGCACCTCCACGCGATCATGGTACTTTGACAGTGGATGCTCAAGACACATGACAGGACAAAAAGAAATCTTTGGTCATCTTGAGCAAATTAGAGGAGGATCAGTTACCTTTGGAGATGGAACTAAGGGCAAAATACATGGAGTCGGAAAAATTGATAGCAGAGATCAACCTGAACTAGTGAATGTGTATCTAGTGGAAGGGCTTAAGGCGAATCTAATAAGCATAAGCCAATTGTGTGACGAATGATTAAAGGTAATCTTTACCAAGATAGATTTTCAAGCCATAAATGAAGCAGGAGCAGTTGTTCTCTTGGGTGTCAGATCATGAAATAACTGCTATATGTGGGAACCGTCAAACACAAAATGCTTTGCTGCTTCAAAGTCCCTACTGGATCTGTGGCATAAGAAGTTGGGACACATGAGTGTTCATGGTCTAAGTCGATTAGTCAATGCTGGAGTTGTTAGGAGAATACCCAAGCTGCAGAGTAACACCGAGACAGTATGTGAAGCATGCTGTAAAGAAAAGTAAATCAAAGTTCAACACAAAAAGTTATCTGACATTCGTACAAACAAGCTTCTCGAACTAGTTCACATTGATCTCATGGGGCCAGTTCAAACTGAGAGCATAAACGGGAAGAAATATATCTTTGTGCTGGTTGATGATTTCTCGAGGTACACATGGGTTAGATTCCTTCGTGAAAAATCTGATGCTTTTGAAAGTTTTAAGATACTGGCATTGCAGTTAGTGAGTGAAAAAGGAGGGATTTCTCAGATAAGGAGTGATCATGGAGAGGAGTTCCAGAACGACCTGTTTGAAAAGTTATGTAACAGTCATGGCATTAGACATCAGTTCTCAGCCCCACGTACCCCTAAACAGAATGGAGTTGTAGAGAGGAAGAATTGCACGCTCCAAGAGATGGCCAGAGCTATGATTCATGGAAACAACGTTTCAAAGCAATTTTGGGCAGAAGCTGTAAACACTGCTTGCTACATCATAAATCGTGTGTATGTTAGACCAAGCACTAACAAGACACCATATGAACTCTGGAAAGGGAAGACGCCGAATTTGAGTTATTTCCATATCTTTGTGTGTGTCTGTTACATCCTAAATGATCGAGATAATCTTGGAAAATTCGACTCGAAGAATGATATTGGAATATTTATGGTATGCAACAAACAGTATCGCTTACAGAGTTTACAATCAGCGAACCAGGACTGTCTCTGAAGCAGTGAATGTTGTTTTTGATGATCATAAGAGATTATCCCTCGAAGAAGTGGTTCATGAAGAAGATGGAATTCAACAGACTATTGAGTCACAAAAAAATAGAAGTGAATCAGATGAGAACAGTAGTGTATCATTACCAAGACAAGTACATAAGAATCACTCTATTCAAGATGTCATTGGAGATATCCAGGGGGAGAGGAAAACTCGAAATATTCAGATTGGTTTCAAAGAAATGGTGAAGCTTGCTTGCTTTGTGTGCCTTATAGAACATAAGACGATCAAAGAAGCGTTAGAAGATGAATTTTGGACGAGTGTTATGCATGAAGAGCTAGATCAATTCACTCATCTAGATGTGTGGGAGCTTGGACCTAAGCCTGAGGATGTGAATGTCGTAGGTACTAAATGGGTTTATAAGAAAAAAAATTGATGAAGAAGAAAATGTTGTGAGAAACAAAGTTAGACTTGTTGCTCAAGGTTACTCACAGATTGAGGGCATTGATTTTGATGAGACCTTTGCTCCTATAGCACGTCTTGAGTCTATTCGACTACTCCTTGGTATCTCATGTAAACTCAAGATAAAGTTGTTCCAAATAGATGTTAAGAGTGCCTTCCTTAACGGCTTGCTTCAAGAGGAAGTTTATGTTTCTCAACCTAAGGGCTTTGAAGACCCAGATCATCCCAACCATGTCTATCGCCTCAAAAAGGCCATATGTGGCTTGAAACAAGCACCTCGTGCCTGGTATGAACGTCTAACTCAATATCTGCTTGACGCTGATTTTAAAAGAGGTGGAGTTGATCAGACTTTGTTTATAGTTGAGAAAGGAAAAGACATTCTTGTTGTTCAAATATATGTAGATGGCATAATCTTTGGAGGTACCAAACAGGAGTTAGTGAACTACTTTGTAGCCACTATGACACATGAGTTTGAGATGAGCATGGTTGGTGAATTGAACTATTTCTTGGGTTTGCAAATTAAGCAGTCTGATGATGGAATCTTCGTCACTCAAGCTACCTATGCACGAAATCTTGTCAAAAGATTTGGAATGGAAACCTCGAAAATGGTAAGAAATCCAAATGAGCACCACAACCAGGTTGTCAAAGGACGAAGGAGGCACCTGTGTAGATAAAAATGCTACAGGGCAATGATTAGAAGTCTTATGTATCTCACAGCCAGTAGACCTGATATCTGCTTGAGTGTCGGTATTTGTGCGAGATATCAGACTTCTCCGAAAGAATCACATCTCGCAGCTGTGAAAAGGGTCATACGCTATGTGAAAGGGACTCTTAATTATGGTTTAAGATATACAAAAGATACGAACACCAACTTAGCAGGCTACTGCGATGCAGATTGGGCCGGGTGTTTGGATAATCGGAAGAGTACGTCTGGAGGGTGTTTTTATCTAGGAAACAATCTGATCTCCTGGCATAACAAAAAGTAAAATTGCGTCTCTCTCTCTCTCTACAGCTGAAGCTAAATATATTGCTCTTGGCAGCTGTTGTACCCAACTCCTATGGATGAGATTCATGTTAGACGACTATGAAATCCACACTGACTTGTTTTTGGTCCACTGTGATAACAAGAGTGCCATAGACATTTCTAAGAATCCAGTTCAACACTCTCGAACTAAACATGTTGACATTCGTCATCATTTTGTCCGAGAACTTGTGGACAATAAGCTCGCTATCATCAAATATGTACCATCTGAGAACCAACTTGCTGATATCTTCACCAAGCCACTTGATCTCAATGCCTTTTTGCATCTGCGAAAAGCTCTTGGGGTTTGTGATCTCTAAACCTCTACATGAGTGTTTTCTTTTTTATTGGACTTGTTCGAAAGCTCCTGAGGATCGGATTGGCTTACCTCTAATGGTGTGACATGCTAATTTAAGGTACACATCTCTGCTTTTTATGCATTATCTGAATCTTAACTCAGAAAGATTGACACTCATTGTGATCAAGGTTACTAAAACAATTTTAGATTGGTAATGATCACTGTCAGGACTGAGGCATCATGGAGACTCTTGTGTTTTCTGGTTTGGAAGAATCCTTAAACATTCAAAGTATATATAATAAAAAAAAATAAAAAATAAAAAGCTGAGACAGCACTTCAGCTGAGGAAAGCTTCAGTCCAACAACAAAAAAAAGGGGGAAGGGATTCTGTTTTTCGAACTGGAACACAAGGTGTCTTTGCATGCTTGATATCTATGATTATTGCATTTTCAGTGTGTGTGGAGTCACTACAAGAAAGAGCGTGTATAGCGACGGCCAGATTCGTCCAGATTTTGTCAGAAATCAGAAGTACCAATAATTTTCCAAGGAAAACGTATTTGTCGTCTTTTGAGTCTCGGAAACTGGCAAACGTAGGTGATTTGTCAGAAAATTCCGATACACAATTCTTCTCGATAATTTGTCAGAAAGTGTTATCGGTAACAACCGACGAGAGACACACTGTCAGAAAGTCGTCACCTTAACATCGCAAGTAGGTCGGATTTTTCATCGGAAGTTCGACGTTGAAGGATTGGAGAATTCTCGGAAAATCTTGTCGGTAATAACCGACTACACAGTGATGAAAGCTGTTGTCAGAATGGTGTCAGAGAAACAATGGAACTAGGTTAGAATTTTATTGAAAAATCGTCGGTAATACAACAGAAATGCATACGAGTTATGTTGATCTTCATCGGAGATGGATTATTGGGTTTATGAGAAATTGTTAATGAAAATTAAAGACAATGGTAATTAATTGATAAAGAAATGGTCAATGGTGACCATGGATTTAATAAACAAACATTTGGGAAATTCTCAAAGCACATTTTATAAGAAAGGAAGAGACCTTACATAGAGACTACTACCATATTTTACAAACCACATTGTTCAGAAAAGAAGATTGAACAACACATGACCTGGTGAGAAGTTACAACTCAAAAAGCAGCGAAATAATTGTTGTTGGTACCGGTTTTTCCTAGTTAAGTTTACAAATTTGGTTGCTCTTGTTTCTCCATCCTCATTATCAAATGCTAACCTAAATTTAAGAATCTTGTGGAGTTTGGCAACAGGTTCGACTGTCTTATGTGGTGTCTGATCTTCAACAGCTAAAACTTCTGCAAAAAAAAAAAAAAGGGTAAGAAACCAAAATCAGCACAGAAGGAAATCGAAAGGGACAAAGGACGTTACTGTTTGGTTGAGCCAGAAGGTGGAAACAATAAGATGTTTAATGCTTATGAGGAAAGTGAACATACCATTATCAGAGAAGGCAAGACATGTAACAATTGTCTCCAAGTATTCTCCAACCTTTTTTGAAACAAAGTAAAACAAGAGATCATCAAATCTAAAACGATTATAGATGAAAATTTAAGTAAATATTAGTAACAACTTGGACTAACCAGCTTGATTCTGCCATCAATAGTTAATACAGAATTCAAAGTATTCAAACCCTAAGGATAACAAAACAAGAAAAAACTTAGAAAATAAAAACCTATACAGTACAAGAGAAAGAGCAGCAGAAAAAAAAAAAGAGTAGAAGAAGAAGCTAGGAACTAAATTAGAAAACTGGGATTATAACTGATAAACAAAATTAATTAACTTACCTTCGCCGGATGATAATGGTGAGAAATAGACTCAGATGCGAGCGATGATAAGAAATATGCAAAGACATTCGTATATGTAAAAGGCTGTTGCCATAAAATGCATTTATCATCTTCCCTTGGAAAAGCAAATAAGGTGAACAGTAAATGGAGAGTTTCGATGATGTGAAACTTTTAGGCGGCAAAGAAAAAGTAATGAGTCGATGAACTTCTGACGAACCTGTCAGGCCTTCTCGGAAAGTCGTCAGCCTTACGAGATATTATCAACAACTTGCTTTCACTAAATTCGAAATTTGTGGTAAACAAGATAAGAAATCTCACCGTAAAACAATGAACAGAACGTAAAGGCAAAGAGAATGAATATCGGCCGTCCATATCGGTTTTGTTAGGTTATAAGATGTGGGCTATACGTAGAAACCCAATAAAAAATATTCCACCAATGTATCCCACTTTTATCCAGCAATATAGCCCATTTATGCTCTCTTCCATGTGTGTAACATGAGATCGTGAGTAAGTGTGGTAATTAATACCAATTTATAAATCTATGTCAGCATCTTAACTAAGAAAAGGTACAGTTTTGGTCACCCATCCTTCTTTAGAAAGTCTCTCCTTTCCTGCTGATCTTAGAGCTGTCCATTGGATGTGCAAGTTTTTTTTTTGGTTCTCGTTGGTGGATACAGTTTGTTTGTAAGTCTTGATGTTGTTCTGTCTCTAATTTCTTTCTCTTGGTTCGAAGTGTATGAATTTCTTCTTCAGTTCTGTCTTGTGGGTTCTTAATCTTGTTGGGCCTTGTCGACGTGTTGGCTGGAGGAAAACCCATTATCGCGTTGGAGATCTTCCAGAATATGGGCTCTCGCTTGTCTGGGCCTTATTTCAACAGAGGTGGTGATTCTCTAGGTTTTTTCATATCTTTACATGTGCAGTTAAAAACGGATGTCAAACGTCAGTTGCAAACATCTTCTCATACAGCATGCTATCGTTTCAGCTTCCTAGTGTCTCAATGCAGAACAGTTCCGAACGTCGCCGTTCCGCTCGCCTTGCTCTCTCCAGGGTCATGGCTAATGCTTTTGAGACTGCACGTCGAAGGAATCTAGCTGCTCGTCCCTCTCCTATTCCGATCGATCTTTCTGATGACTCATTTCCCATGCGTACTCGTCGTGAAGGCAAAGAACCTTGCCAGTCTGAGTCTTCCTTGCATGTCCCTCAAGAAGCAAATCCAGCGGTGGTTCACCTTCTCGGTTGGGTTGACGGCTGGAAATCTGATGCCGAGTCTGACAATGAACAAGAAAGAGCTCCCTTGGGTGAAGACCACGACCATCCTTTCATTCTCTTTGCCGATCACTATGCCTATGGTCGTCAACTGTATGCTGATAGAGATGTTATGTATCCTGAACTCACTGTTCTCCGGATCTCAGCCTTCAATTCTCGCTTCGCCACTGCAGCAGCCTCTAAGAGGTATCCTTCTCTGGTTCGTCGAGGTTTCATTAATCAGAAGGTACTTCCCATGAATGATCCCAAACTTCGTAAGGTTCGTCTCCTGATTGAGAACTGCAGTCTCATTTATACTGTGTTGCATGTTGCTGCTTATTTCCCTAAGGTGGTTGGGGAGTTCATAGAGAACATTCGGAACTTGGAGCATCGTCACGGAGCCGCTCTTATTTTTGTTCGAGATAGTATGTATGAGTTCACTCCATAGCTGATCAATCGTGTCTTTATGACTCCAGAGGTTGAGTCTCCCCATGATTGGCAATCCGAGGATCTCAATGAAGGCGTGTCCTTTCTCACCGCTGGAAAGAAGACTCCTTGGGAAGGTGCTCAGTTTCGACATCTCACTTCTGACAACCAGGTTTTTTACAAGCTCTGCTGCTCTAACTGGATTCCATCCACGAACTCTTCCACTCTGGTCAAGGAACGTCTGTGTTTCTTCTATATGCTTCACAAGGGGAAGAGCTTAAACTTTGGGCGTCTCGTCTATAATCAAGTGATTCTCATGGCTGTGAATGATGCTGATCGGAAGATTAGCTTACCAAACTTGATTTATCAAGTGCTCTCTTTTCAGAAACATATCCGTAGTCTTCCTGATGATGGTCCCCTCCAAGGTATTCCGAAGACAATTGCGATGGATCCGAGGGTTGGTCAAGGTTCGCATGAGGTTGCAACAGAGTCCACCCCCGAAGATGAGACCGATCTCTCTCCTGACCTTGAAGCTGACATTGATGATGTGATCAAATCTCTCCGCGCTATCAAGCTTCGTCTGAGGAGTAAGCCATCCTTGTCTACATTAATTATGTTCCTCTAATGCCACTTACCTGTTTTTGTCTGCTGTTCACTCGTTCAGGGGGAGAATATTCGCGGGTTGCAGGGGGAGCTGTGGATGAAGCTGAGAATTCGCGTTGTCATTAAGTGATGCCAGTTGTTTTCCTGTTCTTATTGCTCTGTGGCCGTGTTTCGCGTTTCGGCTTTTGATTCATGTTGAACTATTTATGTGTGCGCTATTTTGGCATTCTCATTGTTTTTCAAAACTACTTAGTTGATGGATTATGGATTCTGCTTGAATTTTTTAAGTATTGATATCATGGTTCCATGTCTTTGTCGTTTGTGTGTGGTGTGTCTTTTGTTCTCTTGCTTTTGCAGGTTGTACGAGTGGAGACTGCAGACAAAAAGGGGGAGATTGTTAACTCATAGATCACAAGCTGGATTGGGTTAGCACGATGGACTTGGAAGCGGTCATCAGTGACGTACTTTGGGCTTTGGAGTGGATTACAAGTAAGTATTGGAAGTATAGACAGATTCACGAAGATTTTCTGAGTTAAGTTAGGAAATATGCCGAGATATTCTAACTCTCGGATATTTAAGTGATCAAGGGTGAATATTATTTGTTATCCTTGTATGTATCATTTTGAGAGGTGTGAGCTTAAATGAGTACACGATCTAGGTTTGGGAAGAGATAAAGCGGACATTAGTAACTGGATATATGAGTCTCTGGGTAAATTAAGAATTGGTCAGTGATGATTTAAAGGTATTTGAAATTATATAAATCTAACTGAACAAAAGTGTAGTTTGTTCAAAAAAATCTTAATAAAGTTTTAGTTCGTTAAACTCTCTGCTAGTGTGCAATCTTCATAAACATCTGTGACTAAACTTTCACCAATTACCAACAATTCTATATCGACAATAAACTCTCGATATTGGAAGAAATCAATTTAGATTTTTGAAATCGAAATTGAAAAATGGAAGAAGCTTTTGTGCCCTTCGTAAACTCTCGATAATTGGAAGCATAAGAGAATAAATTCCTCATGGCCTTTATTTGATAAATTCCTCATAGCCTTTATTTGATAAATCTTAGTCTTAGCAAGTATGAACAAAGACAAATATTAACATTTCAAAGGTTACGTACGTTAACTAACCGATGGATTCCTTTCTTCTAATATATACTAATAAAAGGGACTATCTGAAGCTCCAGAGAGTACCCACGTAAGTTTTCTCTAAAACTCTATGTTATAGCCACATGGCACTCTTCACAAACATTTTGATGGAAACTCTAAAATTACCTTTCAATTGTTTATTTTTTATCTTTAGTAACAAATATCTGACCCCTGAGCTCCCCTAAGAATCTCGCCTCAAAACGGTGCTTCTCCCCCATTTCATTGCAAACAAACATATCATTTCGCAATCTATCGAACGGGAGACGATTGGTCGCCGACGGTTCCAACGGAGACGGCCTGTCAACCGCCTAGCTAACTCCGTCTCTCCTGCTGCTATCTGGAGAGCTGGCCTCATTCTGATCCTCCCATATGTGACTATGCAGATGCGATCTACGATCTATTCCATTTCGGTCACGTTCGATCTCTCGAAGAAATCGTTAGTTCTTCCTATCTCTCCGGCCAATATTTCCTCATTCTTCAGTTTCTAATTCGATATACATCATTTGATTTTTGATGGAATTGAATAATTGAAGAAGGTAGATTCGTTTTGTGTTCTAATATATTGTGTGTTATCTCATCTTATTTATCAAATACTTCTGAAAGGATTAACGCTCACCTCTTTCTAATGCAGGTAAGGAAGTCAAGACAAACGCAAATGGAATCCCACATCATCACAAATTAGCCCAATGATCCAGATTCAAGAGGTTAGGCTCTTGCCGTATGATTTCAGAAGTTTAATTAGCCCAAATGTTAGATTGTC